>JAQIXJ010000951.1:0-25241 GCA_034700185.1 Phthiracarus laevigatus | reverse complement strand
AATCAAATATATAATATAGAGTCTAATTTTCTAAAATAAACTTATCACTATAAAAAATTTTAATAGCGACAAATAATAAGTATCATAAGTACGATTATCCAATTCTTGGTATACCGCAGCATAAATACTTGCATCCAGTTCTGTAATCCGCGCAACACGTTCGGTTCAATGGGCAAACAGCTGTTGAACACGGATCCGGGTTGCACTTAACCCCACCAGCTGGTAGTAACGGACAACGGCCAAGAAATTCGCACGTGAACCAAATCGCTGTATCGTCAATAAACGGAATCTGGCATTTAACTTCATTAACCAATACGATGGCCACAACCAACAATATGCTCGACATCAATCGGTGGTTCATTTTTACTGACGCTCAAAATAAAGAATATATTTTGTTTAATCGAAAATTATTTTTTTTCAATTTAGTACTTGCATTATTCTGTTGTACGGAAAGTATATATACCCAAATAAAATTGAAAACACTTGTTGTTTATTTTACATAAGAGTTGACATTTGTTTTATGAACTTGAAGTTTATTAACTCGAGTAGTTGTCAATCATTATCGTATTAAATTATTTTTTTTTGTAGAAAAATAAATTATGAAACTAATTTTTATTAAAAACCATATAACATAAGTTAACGGTTAAATATAGTTCGCTCGAAATAATAAATTCTACGAATTGTTTTATTTTCTACAATAATTGCACTTTTAAAATAAGTGGAAATTTACTGTTGTTTTTATTAATAGTTATGGCTTTTGTGGAATAGTTGATTAACTTGGAGTTAGAAAAATAAATGTCAATCATAATTAAAACAAGATCGTTGCGGTCATAATATCTGACTTTGCTATTTAAATTTTAGTAAGTTTATGGTCGCTCGCTCTCTTCGTTCGCTCTCTCCCATTATTTTATATTTTCTAATATAAGTAAACATTATGTTAAAAACAAATGAAATCAAAAACAAATCACTGTATTATCCCTTATTATTGGAAGTTTTTAAATTTCCCCTGTTTTGACAAAGATTTTGCGACCTTTTAGAGATTATTAACTCATACTTGAAAAAGCGGCATATGCCACTTGAGTTATTAATCAAGTTTTTTTCATTTTAGCCTAAAATTCAGCTATTTTATTGGTAATTTTTTATCATTTTTTTTTGTCTGTAAGTCAATATTTTTACAGCAAAAGCCGGCATATGCCACTTTTATAATTTACCGAATTTTGTCATTTTAGCCTAGTTTTGCCAATTTCAGCCAGTATTTTGGAAATTTTTTACCATTTTCAGTCTGAAAATGAACATTATTACAGCAAAAACCGGCATATGCCACTTTTATTGTTAATCGAATTTTGTCATATTAGCCTAATTTTGCCCATTTTGGCTAATTTTTCGATAATTTTTTGTCATTTTGAGTCGGTAAATCAATATTTTTAAGGCAAAAACCGGCATATTCCGCTCATTTTTATCCTAAACTTTACCTATTTTAATCATTTTCTTGCCTATTTTAACCATTTTAGACCATTTTTGACTCCTTAAAGCCAATTTTGAATTTACTATTTGTATTTTTTATCCAATACTCAGTCCTCTTTGACCTAAAATCCCTTAATTAGCAAGAAAAAGGTGAAAATCCCTTGTTAAAGTAAGAAAATTGTGAAATCCCTTAATTATAATAAGAAGGTGAAAATCCCTTAATTAGCATAAGACAGTGAAAATCCCTTTATTAAAGTAAGAAGTTGGTAAATCCCTTAATTAGAGTAAAGATCAAAATCCCTTTATTAAAGTAAGAGTGTGCACAGACGGACGGACGGACGGACGGACGGACATACCCAAATCCATATATCTGACAAATTTGCAAAGTCAGATAAAAAAGAATAGCTCAAAAGTTATGCGCATTAAAGCTTTTATACTGTCGTCACTAAGCGCGTCCATTAAATAATGCGATTATTGTATTATTTGTTTATAAGCAATGCTATTTATAACCACTATATAGCCTAATATTTCATCTAAAAACATACATTATCTTCTAAACGTATTCATAATTTATGAAAAGTAAGAAATTAGGGCATAAATTGTTATACTTTTAAGAAAATAGTTTCAAAAGTTAAATCGATTTCAAACTATGTTTAGAAATATCTTTAGTTTAAAAACATTGTGTTCGTGAAAAGTTTAAATATTGCATTATTACGCTTGATGCACAGTTAGGTTTGATGGTTTTAGTTTTATCTAAATTATATGGATAATTACAATTCATTATTTTGTAATTTTTTTTAATTTTTCGCAATAACAATAAATTTTAATTCCCGGATCCTATTCCCGCTTTTGGAGCATTTTTGTTCTCATTATCCTCCCGGTATAACCAGTTTTTAGTCCCGGAAAATCTGTTCCCATTTTTATAATGTATGAAAGTTAAAGTTAATAATCATAGATGACGCTATCATTTTATGTTTTGTTGGATGTTTTATGCGCTCATCCAAACTTGTAATGATATTTCAAAGTATATATTTAAAATTATAAATTTCTATAATTTAGTAAATATAAGTATTTAAACTTTCTTTTCTTACAAACAATATTAATATAGATACTTACGAGTTAACAATAGTGTATAATTTATTGTTACTATTAGATATAATCAACACTTAATTAAAATAAATTGCCTTAAATATTGGTTTTATGATTTTGACGATTAGATTAGAACATTGTAAAACTTATATTACATTAGATGATGAAAATTTAACGTTATAGAAGAATTGATGATAACAAATATAAAGTAATTAAAGTTATTATCATATATAAGATTTAATATGTGGTTGTACTCAATTATTTCGAGTTTGTGTGAAATTTAAGTTACACTATAGTATAAATTTTACCATATGTTTTATGATTTTATTGTGAACTTTGCTTAATCTACGATTATTTATAACTCTTTGCATGTTTTTGAAATCAGTCATATCATATATATTTATATGGATTAGAAACCAGTTCAACCACAGTAATAGATGAGTGTGTTTAGAAATATTATAATTATTAAATTAAATTCTATACAAATTGAAAAATTGTAATAAACCAAACAAATAATGGAAAGAGATGTACAGTTAGCGCCCATTCGTTCATTGGACGACTTCATACTATCGTCGGCACGATTCCAATTACCAAAAGCGTGGAAACAACGTGTAATCAAAAATCTACTCTATTATCAAACGAATTATTTTATTTTGGCAATCATTGTATTCGTAGTCATCGGGTATCCATTATTTCATTAAATGATTTCATTTCAATTATATTAAAATGATTTATTTGTTTAGAATAATAAATCCATCGGAAATGATTTCGTGTGTAACGCGAATGTCGATTGGAATAGCGATGAATACGATCACACACCTATTCAGTAAATCACGGAATGTGGTTGAGTCCACAAATTCCCATCCAATACTAGCGGTGATTATCGCCGCAATCTACGCTTGGATAGTAGTATACATATTGTTGGGTGCCATCAAATTATTCCTATTCTGTGTACTTTTATCTATTTTGTTGTCATTACTTCACGCGTCACTTCGTGCCCGAAGTTTGCGTAATAAAATCAGTAATACGCTGGAAGAAGTTGGTGTCAACATAACACCGATGGGTTTACTTATATCATGTTTTCAAATGAATCCTCACATTATTAAGAATAATTAATGAAAATAGATTCTAATACTATATAACAAGTGCCAAAATATTATTACTTGCCATTTGTTTTTTTTTTGATTTTAACATTTTTATTTCAATTGATATGTTAGGTTTATATCTCAAAACAAAGCTAAGAAATTTTTTTACAAATCAATGTTCATTTGTCTTTAGTTATTTTAGTAATTAGAAATATTTGGCCGTAAAATCGGCAGTAGAGAGCAGTCAACCTCAGATTAGTGGTTCTATTGATACTAGTGATTTAAATATTTATTCCATTAACGTGAAACGTAAGTGGAGTGAAAAAAATTGTATTGAACGTTAGTGTAACGTTACTGATTTTAATGTCAAATATTCGAAAATTATATCAATTTATTAACAAATATCGTAAAAATTGGAATTATTCTTTAGAATTAACAAATTTTACTATTTCATAAATTGCATTATTTTTATAACTTATTACTATTTATCTAAAATAATAGTGAATTAAGAAATGTTTAATATTGTTGTACAGTTAGATATTAAAGAATTGGTTATAATTTAAAAATTAAATTTTTAATACAATTTACACAATGAACCTATTAGTTTAAACCCAAACACTCGAGTGTTTCGATTGCTTTACAGTAATCATAATCAATGGCAATCAATGGGTGAATAGTTATTATGAATAGCTATTCAAATTAAACATGGGTATAATATGACAAATTTTATACTTAATATTTCAATATATCTTAATTTCAAAGTTTCTACTTAATAAAATATTATGTATAAAATTTGACAAATTATACCCATTTAATTCTTTAAAGCAAGAATGAAAATTAGTAATGCACTCACTTTGATTAAAATATGCCACGCCCACGTATGCCACGCCCATTATTTATATTTTGTACTATTTGTAGTGGATTGCTGTGGATTTATGCCGTGTTCTATGAGGTATACCCCATCCACTATCAGGGATAAGAGGGATGAGCGTTACTAAGTGTACATGATTACTAACGCTGAATATTCTAGTTATGTGTTAACGAATAGATAAATAAAGAATAAGCAATATTATAAATAAGGCACAGCCTCATACGATATTATCGATCGGGAGAGCGAATATCCTTTGCGCTCTCTCTCTCTCTCTCTCTCTCTCCTCTCTCTACTATCTTAGGTGCCGTGTAGGTATTACTTACTAAAATCTAAACGGATCCAACCACCTTTTTAAGCTCAGGCTCAGAATTATTCTGGCCAGAAAGAAGTTGTGGCTTGTTCTCCTCACTCCTTAGTTTTGTCTGCGAAACAGTCTTTTAAAGAACTTTATATGTAACTTTCTTAATTGTAATTTAGAAGACTTCTAAATAAATCTTTTTATTAAATTTTAACTAAAAGTTTCCACTTATTTAAAATAAACTCTTTCAATCTTTGATGAACTTAGCTGGTCATCTATGGCCCGAAATCTATTTTTGTAACTCTACGGTATAACGAAAATCTCTTAGCCTTACATTACATAGCAGTTTATGTGTTGCTTTATCGGCAGGGCTCGAAAATTTCTGTTTTAACTGGCAAAGTTTTATTTAAGTTTAAATTCGGTCAAACTAGTTTTATGCGTTTTTAAGTGAAAATAAAGAATGTAATATAAAATTTTTAATCGAAAAAAGATTTTGAGATTTCTAACCTGAATAACCGAAAATGTTCTTTACTAACCGATTTTCACAAAACACGTTTTAAATAATTTTGGATAATTTACACGTGTTTTACTTATTTTATGAAATAAGTATAATTTTTAGAATTTAATACGAATTCAAAATCAATTATTGACAAAAAACAAGAGTATTGAATAAACTGGAGAAAAAAGTTCTAACCGATAAAAGGCAGAAATTTACCATTTTTCTGGCCGAAATTTTCTAGTTTTAGTTATCTGATAATAACCTTTTTTATTTTGGAAAATTTAAATGCTAATTTATTTGATAATCAAATAATACTAAAAGTTTTAAAAGAGACTCCGTTCACATCAATTGAGGAAACATTTGCTTTTTATGAATTAATTAAGTTCAGCCCATTTTACGTGCATACAGATTAATTAAATTGATTAAATTATTATTCTTATTAGTATAATGATAATTAGTTTTTATGCTTTTAGGAATGAACTAAACAAAACTCAACTCAATATAATCTGGGGATAACCCAAAATTTGATATTATATTTCATATTAAAATTGATTTAATTTTGCTTTAATAATACTTTAATCCATTTTAATAGTTATTTCGTGTTGTTATATAATTTGATTGATTGTTTAAAAAATTGTAAAATATTGTTCTTTCATTAAATTAAATATAACCGAGAAGTTAACCGAAAAATCACGAGTCATTCACAAAATTAACGATTAGTGCGCATATCCGTAAAATTATTTTCCACTAATAGATAAAATCGCAACAAAAATTTTACTAATCATTATAAACTTAATATATTTATAACTTTATATAAATAAAATATAATTTGAAAGGTTAAAGACTATTAATAGAGAACAATACCATTGTGTTTATTATTTTGGCGTAAAAACTAATAAAAAACCCAACACTTAACAACTCGTGTACACACTTGTTAACCAAAAGGAAAATAACAGGTTTTTCTCAACTTATTTCTCTCCAGCGCAACATTTATTCACAGTATGGTTATTGGTATTAAACTATAAACTCTGGATTTAGATTTTCAAAATATGGGACACAACTGGGAGTGACATTGAACTTGTATTATTGAACTGTCATAAGTTTAGCTGAGTTTTACTAACGTTTCTATTAATACACCGTATTTTGGTTGCCATTTATATAAATATGGGACTCGAGACCATCGCCACTGAACTTGTTGTGTCGAAACGCAAGCAAAGAGGAATACTCTACCGATACTGGACTACAATGGGTTATATTTTTCAAATCGTTCGGGACATCGATCCGAAACTTCGATTACTTGTGGACACATTCACGCTGTTGGGACTTATTTATTCGTTGCGAGTAGTGTTTGGCCTGTTTTCGGCCACATTTAACGGGTTTCGCGTACACTGTTGGTCACGCGTTTGGAAAATCAATTTAATGAAAAAGTATGGCGAATGGGCCGTAATAACGGGCGCCACCGATGGTATTGGTCTGGAATATGCGCGTCAATTCGCTTCCAGGGGTTTAAAACTAATACTCGTTGGCCGAAGCGAACAAAAATTGTCACGCGTTTCCGCTGAATTGTCACCAATTACTCAAGTGATCACTATTGTGGCCGATCTTAATAGCGATGATCCGAATCTTTACGACAGAATCTCGAAGGAAATCGGTGGTGAATCGCGTGATATTGGCATTCTATTCAATAACGCTGGCGTTATGTACGACTCACCCAATCGTTTTATGGATCAACCGGAGAGCAAAGTGTGGGAACACGTTAGGGTTAACATCGCTGCGCTTCTTATGATGACTCGCGCAGTGATGCCCGGAATGATTAAGCGACGACGAGGTCTTATTATTAATATGAGCTCAATTGCCGCTTATAAACCATTACCATTGATGGGTGTCTATAGCGCCTCTAAGGTTTGCGATTTTGTTTTATTTAAAACTCGACTGTAACTTAATTTTTTAGTAACGTTTAGTGATTTAAGCTCACACTTTTTATTTCTTGGTTTCGGGTTTTTCTGGGATTATTTTTATATCTAGTGTTAAAATAATCACTTTTTAACATATGTTTAAAAAAATGAGCGATAAACTTATAGTTACCGTGTTTTGTTAAATGAGTGAAATTTGTGAATATTTTTTTTTTGATTATTAAAGGTATTTGTGGAATGGTTTTCACGAACTCTCGAATACGAGTACAAATCGCATAATATCGAAGTTCAAACGCTAATGCCGTCATACATCGCAACTAAATTGACGTCATTCTCGAATATACTACAGAAGGGTTCGATCGCGTTTCCAAGCGCTTCCACGTTCGCCAACAATGCCATCGCAACCATTGGTCGCTCCAATAATACAACCGGTTATTGGTTTCACGGATTACAGCTTTTTTTCACCGATTGGTTTGTCCCGAGTTGGGTGTATTCGCTGTCGAGCTGGCATTTTTTGAAAACTATCGATTCCTCGAAAGACAAGCTGAAATAATGCTCAATTATATATATATATTTAATTATCTTGTTATACGATAATTATAACGTTAAAATTTATACCATAATGTTTAACTATTTAATAAGTTTATATTAATTTAGACCTTATCCTATTATTTTATTATATTATTTTGTAATATTTTCGTATATTATATTTTGTTCAAATATATTTGTTAAGAAAACTTTATACCTTATAGTTTAAATAAAGTTATTTAGTAAACTTTGGATTTATACGTACTACCGGGTATAAAATACTATCGTGAATTTTTTTAAGCGTACAAAAGAACGACCGCCTGATTTGCCCGTACTGTTTTGATATCGTCTCTATTGTAAATTATTTAATAAATTAACAATAATTATGAGCGTATACTTTTTAAAAGCAGTATTAATCTTATTTAATTTTGATTATAAATTAAATGCAAAATGAAATACGATTAAAGCTAAACCATGAATAAGGGTTAATTAAATAATAGAATAAATCAATTTGTAATCAATTTATTTGAATTTGAATAATTTTTAAACTGAAATTTATTTCTTATATGTAGTTAATAAAAATATTGATTAATTACAAAAGAATGAAATTTTTAGTCTTGTTTCTCCAATAAAAACCAAGTGATGTATTTGATAGTGTCTAACTGAGTAGTTGTCTCACAAACTACATATATTTGAACTGAACTTGGTTTACTATTTAAATACTGAACTATCATTAATTAGACAAAGCAGAATTTTGTCAAAAAAAATTGACCCTAAATAGGAAACATTTTCGTAAAATTTTTGTTCACTTACGCTCAAAGGGTACGTTGGAAAATAAATAGCTCGGCATTTATAAGCAATGTAAAAGCAAAATAATGTATTTGTAGTCCACTATAAATAATTTTGGAATTTTTGTTTTAAATGACCATAACTAACGTTGTTTCGTACGCTATAAAAATAAAGCGATTGTATTGACTGCTAGCGAAACATCATTTAAACGGAAACTATTTCGGTTTAATCATGAGTTTTTATCACTTTATGCCATCAGAAGTGGCGCGACTTGTATTGGGTAAGCGTTTACATTTAATCATTATAATTAATAACGATATTAAAATAATGTTATTACTTAATGTTTAGGTTATTTGCGTGAAACGAATTGCGCGAAAAGCGCGCAAACATTTTTGAATGAGTGTCAACAGTTGTCCGAGTTTTCACAAGCGTTACGAAATGGCATCACTTATCCAACCAATATCGGCGGAAAGAGTTTAATAGACATATTGAATGAATCGAATAACAACAACGCGAATCATTGCACCAATAAATGCGGTGATAATCAAGTGAGTGGCAAAGAGGAACTGAAAGGAATATCGAGGCAACTGTCATCGGTTGAGTCGCGTTTAACCCATTTGTCGCGCACTATAAACGCGTCAAATAACGTGCAAATATTTGCGTCTCCATCCACCATATCGTCGAGTCCCGTATTAGTCAACACAATTGGTTATACCAATACCACGCCTGTTATAGTTAACGATCATAGTAACGGTAATTCGCAGCAACAACAACATCAACAACAACTACATCATACGAATGATATGATCGTCAGTTACGAAATTGTTGGCAAAACGCCAAACAAAGCAAATAACTCTCCGCGAAGAAAGAGTTTGCCGCGTCGACGGATTGTTAGCGGTTCGCCGGTTAAGACACCGCTAAATTATGACACGAGTGAGTCGACGATAATACCAGATACGCCATCGTCGCCACTAAGAAGTGATAGCGAAGCGCCGCTCAAGATTGATATCTGCGAACCTCTAATTCAGCCGGAAGTGATTATGGAAGAGCTTCTTAACTTCCAACCGCTTCACGAAGCGTTAGCGGTTAATATTAATAAAAGGTTTAATCATGAATTGCCAAATGAGAATAACTGTGACCTACAGAGTGATAATAATAAAAATGCCGGAAACATAGACACACAAGACGTTCAAATTTCAGACAATACTGTTCAGGAAATCATTTCAAGTATAGAATTAGCGCCTGAATATAATACACTTCTTGATATGATCACCGAAAAAGAGTTACAAATGACACCATTCAAGAATGTAATGAACAGTCCATTTGCTACCACTTCGTCATCAAATTCGTCTCTAAATACGCCAAAGACGCCGCACTCAAACGCATCCACCTCTCAAACAACGAGTTCGTGTGTGGTTAAGAATTTAATGACTGACTTGAAAACTCCGGAAAAGTCAGTCACGCTTTACGCCAGTAATGATGGGAATCTAACGTATCAGACGCCGATTCGAGTGACACCCGTCAAACTAATGAAGACTAATCTCACGCCGTGTAAAACCATTTTCATGTCCGATATCAATATTGTTCCTAATAATTCTCAAAATACGGGTAGTGTACCGATAATAGTCTCCGAAAATGGTATTAACTCAGTGCGCAGTAATGGAGACACGTATTTATTTAAAATTCAGCCGAATATTCGCCCACTTCCTACCGGTTACTCTCATTCTATGCGACATAATCGAAATAAACGAATCGATTTTTCGAAACCGGCCTCAGAATTTCAAGTGAAAAGACCTGATTTGATACCTCGCAAAATATTGCCAAAGCCATCGACAGCACCGCCACCGACGACAACTGTGATCACAGAAGTGGCACCAAATGAATCATTCGAATACATTAATAATACAATTGTTGCTCAACGCAAGAGTAAATACGGCAGTCATACCAATGTTGTGAAAAGTTTGGATTTTCATTCAGTTGCCAACGATTCGGGTAATGCTAATCAAGAGACAAATTCAGAAAATAATAGTCATTGCACCAAAAAAGTTAGGATCGACACCCAAGTGTCTTCCAACAAAATTAAAGTGAGTTGAGTTCATATTATTATATTTGATTGTTTTTTCATTTTTTGTTGGCTATTTTTACTTTTCCTGATTCGCGTGTATTCAGTAGTGAATACAGTAATATTATATTTTGTTTGTTAATTCGTAAATAATTAGTTTAGCGTTACTGTCATTTTTAGTCATTAGTTAATGTAGCGAATAATATTTTTACAAAATTTTGATTTATTTTTGTTAAGGCGAACCAAAATCGATCTCCGATGGTTAAAATATTACGTAAAATGAATGTTAACAAATTTCTGGAACAAATTCATTCGAATGATAACGATTAAGTTTATTCAGATTTTTTATAGATTTTATTCTATTATTAGCACATAAATTAAGTTTTAATCAAGTTTATAAAAAACCTATCGATTGACTGTTATTATGCGTATGATTTTTTTAAGTAAAATGATTTTGATTCATAAATTCTTTAATATTATTTCTTCGAGGTTTTTAGCTATTACTTCAGTTTTTTGGCTGATATCTTGTACAATAACAGATTCGGTGTAAACATCGGGTGCTTCTAATGTATTCCATTGGCTGTCTAGCATTCGAGATCCCATAAAGTGATCTTTTCTTTCGTTTATTCTCGATTTAATTAACTGATAACTACCTTTCAAGTAAACAAATGTTATTCGGCAAACATGTTTTGGTACATCGGTTAATATGTCGCGATATATTTTGCGAAGCGAAGAACATGTCGCTATAATCACACGACTCTTATCTCTCTCTGTTTCGATTAATTCCGTTGCTTTTTGAACGTATGAATCTCTCACGGATTCTAACCATTGCCACCTGTCATCATCTGTCAGCGGTATTCCATTTGACATTTTTTCCACATTAGCTTTTGGATGCAAAGTGTCGCCTTCAATGAACGCGCAATTTAGAAGTTTGACCAATTCGTTGGCTACCGATGTCTTACCGCAGCCACACGTTCCCATTAACACGTAAACCGGAACTGTTTCCGAGCTGTTCTGCATTTCGCGCGTATACTTTTTAATAATAATTAATTCTGCTATATTTTAAATTTGCTAAAATAAAAACGAAAGGCTTTGCTTTAATTTACTGGTATTTTATTTAGATAATTATTATCTATTAAACAACTACATTATGTTCTAATGTTTAAGTTTTCAGTAGTTATGTTTTTATCAAAGATGTGTTTGATTGAAAAAGTGATTTATGTCATTTTAATGTGACGGATATATTCGAATATTTATATTGATATTAAGGCCATTGCTTATGCGTCATTACAGTAATGTATTTGTTTATAGAATTAATAGTGAATATTTCAGGGACAAATTACAACTTTATTTTATTAAGTATTAATCAATAATTATGTAAACCTTTTTGTTTTATTCGAAAATAAACTCATTAAGTAATAATAATAAGCTTTATGAGAAAAACTCTATGTTTTTATTGATGTTATGAAACAATCTAAAAAGCATTTAAGGGTAAACCTTATTTTTAATTTCTTAGAACATTTTTGAATCAATTTTTATTATTCACAATTGATTTTTAGAAAGTTTAATATTTAGGAAATATAAACAGCACGACCCATATTTAAATATTAATAATTTATGACGTAACTAAACAAATTTTTATTTTATATAAAATATTCAAAAAACCTAACTTATTAAAAATTGCGAATAACATTTAGGAACAGTGTTTCTCAAGGGGATAGAGTAGGCGTGTACACCCCTCAGACAAAAACTTATTATAATAGTACACACATACTCACTTACACTCCCAAGCAAACATATTCACATAATTAATAATTTATGTTGCGAAACCTCGATTGCACCACCAAAAGCACCCAAAGAAATCTCCCTAAAAACTGTATGAAAGTGTACGACACTTTGGAAATACAAAGTGAAATTTTTTTTGGGTAATGCATGTCATCTGATTAAAAAATTCGTAAACAAATGTAACGCAGCCAACATAACTAATAGCCAATAATTTATCAACTTTTAACCTTAAAAATGTCATTAATTTTTTCGAAGAAAATTTTAATTCATAAAATTATTTGTGAAAACCAACGCTTTATAATTAAAGTGCAACGCAGAAAATGATACAAATTAACGGAGTTGTGGCATACAGGAAGCAGTAATAGGGTTGCGATTGATTCTCACAAATTAATAGTTTGAAAGGTTGTGTCTGTTGTTTTATGACACTCAGATTTTGTACGAATTTAATAAAAAAAAGCTGCTGAACAAACTGTTACGATAAGTAAAAAACCCTTTTAAAAAATTCTTTATATTAAAAGTATTCAATTTTGTAAGCTTTATAGCACACAGTCGTAAATTGATAAAAAAAATTTTATTAAATAAGTTACATTAAGCAGTCATTTAAACATATCATTGATATAATCTGTTATACTGCGAGGTTAAATGTGATTTGGAAATTTAAGTTTTTTTTGCACATTTCTAATATAGAAAAATTTTAAGTATGTAAGTAATCAACAACAACGAAATAGAGTTTAATAATGAATAGTTTGTAAATTTTACTATTTACGCTAAAAAAATTCTTATTGACGAGTTCTAATAGTAATTCTTCGTGAGTTTAAGTTATAATTTTTTCGAATATTTAGCATTATGTTTATATATATTTTTTTGTTTAATAACCATTGTTAAAGGCGATATCTTTGTTACTAAGTGTATGCTCGTTTTGGTTAATGTTAACCATCAACATTAATGGTTTTATAATAGCTAAATATTAGTAATGGTTAAACAAAAATAAAATTTAGATTGTTGTTAAACTTTCAGAGGCGTAACCTGTTATTATAGCACGGAACCACTTACGAGTTAGTTCGATGTGGCATATGTTTCTTCAAACTTATCGAGTGCTAAATTTGCACAAAATAAAATTATTTTAAAGAAATAATTTCATTCATTTGCTAATAATATTTGAATAAAAAGTTTTAAGAACTATAAGAGGTCCGTTACTTATTATGACATTCAAATGTTTTTTTTGTAGAATATGATAAAAAATTGAAAATAAAAATTAAAGATTTTTTTTAAACTTTTTTAAGTCTCGCTTGAGTGTTAAAAGTTTACGAGATCTAACTGTATCGCGATTATATATAGGTTTTATCTAATGGTGTTTAACGTAATGCATTGTTAAGTTTAATTTAATTTTCAATCCCATCCAAAAAAATATATTTAAATCATAAATTTTAAATTATAAAATATGCGCAAAACTTTTTAAAAAATTAAAAAGTTTGATGAAATTATTTAAAACTAGAAATACGTTAAACCATTCTATCCATTCTAACGTTAAATATTGTTTATAATACCAGTTAAATATATTGTTTTATTGACCAATACAAAGATATTTCGTAACTGTTATTAAAAACTGTTTTATTTTGTTTATGATATTGTTCGGTAATATCGCTTAAGTAGTATATTTAGTACTATAGGAGACCGTGACAGACAACAAAATATAAGTCTCTATATATTATATGATATACGATACGATAAAAAATTCATGATCATAAATAAATGTCTATTTGTCAAATCAAATAATAAACGTTAACATTGCAATTTAATAAAGAGCTGATTCAAATATTCAAGAAGTCAAAAAAATTAAAACACTGTATCTTTAAAAGAGAATCAAAAAATTAGGATTAAAAATAATAAAACCAAAATAGCAAAATAAAATTGTTGCGACAAAACTAATGCGTGGACACAACGCGTCATGTAAACAAATTATTTGTTGATCCTATTCTAAAAACTAAATAAAGTTCATAAATAATCTTATTAAGTATTTCATCCTACGTTACATACTATACAATGTTATAAACACATTATGCATTCGCTATGAAAACGTGATGCGAAAACAATTTCTTAGTTGTAGCGTGCATTTAAGTCTATTTTAGGCATTATTTCTAACACAACAAAACATTTTGATTATTTATTTTTAATTATTTAAATAAAAAATCGTTCCCACTTTCATAGGCGTTAATCGGGTGTTGACTTTAATCAAAAATAAAATAACAACAAAACACATTCCCATATATGAAATATGAGGTTTATTCTAAATAACTTTCGGATTATGTTTTCACTTGTATTTTTAAAAATAAAGGGTTGAAAAAATAATTGTGATTCACGCTTATTTAATATAATTTTTTTAATTCTAAAATTTTGACCTAAAATCGTATTCAATTCGGAATAACTATGGATGAATAACAAAAAGTTTTGTAAACTTAACTTAAGTTTATTAATTTGAGAAATTTTTTTAATATTTTTACATAAATAATGAATTATATTATGTTTCGTATAAAAAAATAGTTTTTAATATTACATTCTAACATTTAGTTTGTTTTGCTTAAATTAAAGAAATGAATTAATAATTAAAAAACATCCATTTTTAAATTTTGTTTCTTCTAAAAGTGACAAACAAAAAATATGTTGACATAACTGCAGAAAAAGCACACATACCATAAATCCGGTTTTGTTTTGATAATAAAAAACTAAAGAATCTTTTATTAATTGATTTAAAATATGTCGCTTCCCGTATGTCTCAAAAAAAATTTCTAAAAAACTTAATTACTTGTTTTGAATGTTGTTTCCTATTTAGCCTATGTTCGCTTAGATTTCAGTAAAGACGTCGAGTTTCGTTGTCTCGGGGCTTGATTTGATCCAAAACGTCTCTTTCCTTGCGCTTCAGTGGTCGATGTAACGGTGCTTGGAGTTGGCTGTGGTCTCGCATTTCGAGTTTCGAAATTATTCGACGCTTTTCGATTAGAATCTCTATTGAAAGATGATTTTGCCGGTGATTTAGTTGCAGAAGTGGTTACTTTGGAAGGCGCGACAGTTGTAGCTCTTTGCGATATTACATTATCTGGTTTAGCTATAAACTGTGGCTGAGCTTTGATAATTGGCGGCGATCTTTTTATGAATGATGGAAGCGTTGGCTTAGGTTTAGACGCAAATCTCGGGGCTAATGGCGAAGGACGTGGTCGATCTCTGCGCGATTGGAACAGTTTCACGAATCGGTCGTCACTGAAATATGACTTTTTCGGTTTAACTTCGTTGTCGGGTTTGCTCGTGGATGCCTGCGGTTTGTCGTCGTTTGATTCGGTAAGGAAATCTTCTTCGTCGCCCAATTCCAGGCCTTCGTCTAAATTGTCGGGTCCATCCTGTGACAGTGTGTTTAACGCTAATAAGCTAATTATTAGCAGATGTAAAATAATGCGAGATATCTGAAGAGGAAAGCAATATAAATTGTTAGCTTATTAATGAAATTAAAGCGCACTTTACTTCAATTTGAATTAATTTCATAAATTGTAAGATTTAATTGGCATTTTAGATCGATTAGTGATACAGTTGTATCATTTGCAGAACAATTTTAATGCTTTTATAACGACAGAACATATTATGAATTTTAATATTTTATAATCGAGTTTTTTGATAAGCTATCGAAAAAGATTTAAAACAAATTAATTAGTGTTTAAGTTTAGTCTAAATGAATTTTTTCTTAATTTCGTAAATCTCTCTCTCTCTCTCTCTCTCTCTCTCTCTCTCTCTCTCCTCGTGTAATAAGCTTATAACTTTTTTAAATTAGTACACAAGTTTAAACTTTATAATAAATTCATTACTAAAAATAAACTTCTGACATAGCTTTTGCGAATTTACGAAAATTACTCGAATGCTTTTATATATAGAAATCTACTTTATTTTTCGAAAAATTAAAGATAAAACTTTTAAAAAGCTTACCATTTTTGGTTGAAGTCGGTGTTACGTCTAGACAAAAATCAAACACAAGGTATAAAATGATAATAACGGCAAACTAAATGTTGATATGAAATGAAAGAAGTTTTTGATGCGTTTATGTGTGTTGTATGTTATATAAATTTCTTAAACGAAATGTGTTGGAAAAAAGATGGTTCAATACTAATGGTGACCCACTAACCTTTTATTCACTGATCAAAATACGACTGGAGTCAGAGTGAGGAAAGTAATGCAATATATATATAAGTTTTATATTTCGCATTACTCGTAAGATACACCATGTATTGTACAATTAGCGTATAGAAACTGGATTTGAGTCGATCTTTCTTTCATAAGCGCTAACGTAAGAGCGTGTGTGTATGCGTACGCTTATGTGTATGTGTATGAGTGTGTGTCCCACTCTAAAAATTTAGATTCTAAATAATAGTTTTATAAATTAAATTAAATATACACCGTATCTCGTTTTTTTACCTTCAAAAAATGATTGAGAGAACATTGGATTTACTGCTTTTATTAAACATGTTTTTTGATGTTATTAGCATTAAACAATGCGCGCACAACCGATTTAAACTATAAATATAACTTTTTAACGCTAAAAATATATCGAATTAGTTACGGGAGATTAAAATATTGCCAGTTTTATTATTATTCTGGATATAAATAAATAGATAACGAATACTAATAATATTTATTTAATTTGTTACGTATAAAACAATAATAATTATGTATTGTTAAATAATATTTAAAAATGCTGATCGAATATTGGTTTTATTTTAGAAAGTGATACCAATATTTTTATTTGCTTGATCACTCTCCCGAAAAATAATATGGAGCACTAAAAAAACAATAAATTCATTGTAATGAAATAGAATTTAAGTGCTAAATAAATCGAGCAGTTATTACACATTTTTTTGTTGTGTATTTAGCGACGTTTTTCTGCTGAATTTTTGCCTTTTTTGCATTTTAAATTAATTTTGAAGAACACATTATAGAATTAAAAAATTAACTGGTACAACATATTTCAAGCATAATAGTATTAGTTAAATCTAAATACACTTCTCAAATCTACATATAAAATTTTTTTATGTCCTTAATGTTAAAAAACGAATTAACCCACCAATGATGCTTTAGTCAAATTCAAAGTTAGCGAACTAGGAAATATAAGTAATATAAATTAATTTATAAAAACTGTTTTCAATTTCAAATTTTTCAAATACTGTATAAAGAAGTTTATATAATTTTCACGACTTAATTAAGAGTTTATTCAATTAAGTTAAAGCATAAGAATTAAAAAAATACTGGCCAGTAAGTTATAAAATTTTTGGATAATACTTAGACATCAATAGTAATCTGCTAATGACAAATAATTTAAGCTCTCACTTCAAGGATGGAATGTAAATAAATGCTGTTGATTTCCGCTGTAAAATTTGTTAGAATATTCATAATAAAATAAAATACTGCTAAACTATTTGAAATGACTAATATTTAATAAATTGCAAATAAGTTTTTGCGAAAAAAACCGTAATGATTTAAATTGTAGTTACTGCCCATATATACTTAATAATTTTAAAATTAACTGTCAAACACAAGGTTTACGGGCCATTACTTAATTGTTTAAAATAAATCATTACTGACTGTATTGCTATTAAAAAATATTCCTAGTTCTTAAAAAAGTGGAATTTTTCTGGACCATCGTAAATTATAGTGCCTTTAAAAGACATAAACTTGTTTCAAATATGGTATATGGTATTTTCAAACTATTTTCACGATTCGATGTCAAGCAAGTAATAAAAAATAATTTAAATAGTTTAGTATTCAAAGAATTCTAGTAATTCTGTTTAAGCATAAATTGGTTCATTCGTTGAAAACTTAAATACTTTCTGGTGGATAAATACTTTATTTAGGCTTTTTCTTTAATGGTTTGACAGGCTTGCTATACTGTATAATTCGTAATGTTTAAAACGATGAATGTAGGAGAAAAAATAACCATATAATTAATATTTTTATTAAAAATATTTTTCATATTCTTTGCGTGTTTTTAAAATTTTTCAAATAGTTTTTGTTCAGATAAAAACATTTTGAAAGTGCATTTTTTCGCCTTAAGCAACATTATCACATTATCTAATACATAAAACAGCATATGGGGAGTAGTTTTACGCTTAGTATTGACCATCATAATACTGGCCACAGCCGGTTTCTCGCAGCGAGTGAGGCCATCAAACTATTTTTAAAAGTTAATGACAAATTAATTAGTAATTAAAATGACATTGAACTTGCATTACTAACGCTGCATTAGTTTGCTGCACAATTTTTTCCACTTTATATATCGATAAATTATTTTCGATTATAAGAGAAATATTACGTTAAATTAGTACAAAAAAGCCTTGATATGTAAGGTAGCATAACAATGTTCAATTAAAAGTAAAATATTTGCAATGCTACTAAAATTGTATTTTACTCACACCGTAATTAATAATTTACAATTAGGATTTTGGGAGATATAAAAAAAGTGAATTAGTATATTGTTCTTTATTTTCTTTATAAATAATTATGACAATTCTTTCATAACACAAATTTTCAAAACTTTTCCCGATCAATACATGGTTCGCTGTAATGTACAGTTAGTAGCCAGTAATGATAGCAGAAAGCTCAAGTTCAGGCAAGCTAGCTTAAGCTAGTTCAAGCTCAATCTAAGCTCAAAGAAAAGATTTAATTTAATTCTAAAGCTCGAAGTTCACAGTTTTATGAGCTTAGATTATTAAGCTCTAACTCAAGCTTAACCCGTAAAGATTCTTGAGCTTGTGTAAGTAATTAATATAGTCAAACATTTGCATAAAATTTTTCAAATTTCGTCGAAGAAACAATCAAATTTAAATAAGAGTGAGAAAAAGCACTTAAAAAGAATACGATTATAAACGAAATTGCTATATAATGCAACAATTTATTATTACTCCCGCATTGCGATTAATTCCAATATGTATGTATCATTGTTGCAGAATATGAAAGAACTTAACGGTTACTAAAAACAAAATTAAACTCATTATAACTGTCAAACAATATTATTTAACGGTTATAAAACTCTTTGAAAATTCTGGTGGAATATTTTGCTTTTAATTCTTTTGAAACAAATATCATTGATTTAAAGTTTTATAATGTCATTCACGGTTGACTTTATTATAATAATAATATGGATATGTTTTATCGTATATTTAATTTGGAAATTGGCGGCAATACTAATCTGTCCATCAAAAGTAAAAGTAGTTATCGGCAATGATTACGAAAAGAAAGGAAATGATGAACCATATCATTATTTGATTACAGTATTCCTCACTAAACCATCAAAAAATTATGATTTAGACAAAACTATTTTATATGTGGAACTAATAACTAAATCGACGTCACGAATGAGCTCACTTCAGATCCAAAAGAAATATCTGACATTACACACAAGTATCACATGTAAATCAGACATTAGAGTATGTTTTCTATTGAAACGAAGAAAGTTATTGCGAATAATAACCAAAGTTCGAATGATGCACGACTGCAGAGGTAAAGACGCTGCCATTTGCGTGAAAGGAGTGGAAGTCTATGATCGAAGATATGGACCAATCATTACATACACTATCAACGAATTCGCGTATTACGAAGAGATGGTTACCGCGAAAGTACATCCAATCATTCATAAACCATATGATTGTTGTTCCAAACAAACTTTTACTCCGAATTTTATTTCAATAGCTTATGACACTTATGGTCGTCCATTGAAATGGTAGTCAAATTCAAATGAATGATAGAATCGTTCAAAATGTCTAATGATTTGATATTAACTTTTTTAAAACTCTAGTAACGATAGTAATAATTTAGGCGAGACATCATCTAATGGTTGTGTTGTGTCACCAAAACTTGATTGGTTCGAACAATCATTATTTATTATTTTATTACTTCTTATTATTTATTTATTCAATATCTTCATAATGTGTAACGTAAAACCAAGCATTAGAACTAATAACAAGTTAACGGTAGTTGTGATGACAATTCTCATTTCATCATTGATTTCATTTTTGATTGTGGACTTATTAGCGATCATATATCGAGATTATATCAAATTGATTTATAATAAAAACTGTTCACCACTGCTTATTCAAGAAAAACGCTGTTCTTGTGTCTGGTTTATAACCAAACACATGTTTCTACTATTATTGTCGATCATTAATATATTGGTATCAATAACCACATCCATCTTATACGATAAAAAAATGTCTAAAAAGGAATATTTATTTAAAAACTATAATTCAGTTCATTTGATTAACAACACATTCAGCGAAATATGCTTTTTGATAATAGTATTTGTGTTCAGTGTTATAATTGCATTCAGTTTATGGCTAATTGTCATTGGATTCATGCGATTCTTGTGGCGAAAAATATTCAGTTTACGGCAATACGATCTCAACGAAGATATTGAAAAATATGGCGAAAAATCGCAATTTAGTTCTATTAAAATGAATGATAATCACGCTATTAGAAAAAAAACTGAATTAAAACTTCCGATTTTGACCGATAATCAAAAGAATAAAAAACAAAAATCTAAACCTAAAGTTGTGAAAAGTCATATGATTTTCGGTACAGAAGAGCTTCAACGCGACTTAAGTGACATTCGAAAGAAGCAACGATTAACCACTAATAGCGTGATCGCAACGCCCACACAATCCGTTGGATTTACTGATCCAGAAGTTTATAGAATTACAAAAAGTAAATTAGATCGAGAAGAAAAGAATAAGAAAAGTCCAGAAAAAAGTACCATTAGTACGAAAAGTACGAAATAAATTATATATTTATTTATTTTTAAAACTTTAAAAATTCAATGATAATTTACTTATAACAATTATTCTTAAATTAAAATTAAAATATAATTTTAAAAAACTAAACAAACTAATTTTGTGGCATACTTTAGTTTTAAATTACTTTGAGCATATGAGAATAATTTCCCGAGATTTTTAAAAAATATCTTAGGATTCAAATTGAAATTATTTTCTGTATATTTGTTTACGAAAACTATTTCAATAACTTTTCCCACAAAGTGCTTGACATATTTTAAATATCCGTTAGTTTAAAATAACAGTATTTTGAGACAATTATAATTCTATAACTAATCGTCTAAAATTAAATAATAGAAAAGTAAAAAATTATAATTTAGAATTTCGAGATATGACTTTAGATAAAAAATCTAGTTCAGTAAAATTGGTCATTTTTTGATTAAAATACCGGTATATGTTTTTAGTATATTTTTTAAAATAAATAATTTCTTCAACTAAATCTCTCTGAAAAAGCTCTCCAAATACTTTTTGGAATCGTCTGATGACGCCTAATCAATTGTTCGATAGCAAGCTTAGATTTTAAAGCTAATTCCTCGGGCGTTACCGATTCGTCGTAAGGTATTGGTTCGCCGATATATATTTTCAATTTTACCGGAAAACCACCGTAGAATGGAACAAATGGTAGTTTAGTCCATTCGTAAAGCGGTTTCCATAAACATCTGCAAAACTTAACCGCAATGAACGCTTGGCGTATGTTTTCGCAGAACACCGGTATTATTGGCACTTTAGCTTCGGTGGCAACTTTGGCAAAACCAATCCGATTGTTCCAAATTAGTTTATACCGTTCATCACCGAATAGCGCTTCCCGAACGCCTCCTGGAGATATGGACAGTATATTACCATTTTCGAGTATTCTAACGCATTCTTCCACGGGTCCCGTTAACACTTTCAACTCTTTCATCAACCGTTTAGAGCCGGGAAGCATGAATAAAAAATAATCACCAACAGAATTAATGAATCGCTTTTTGTACAGTAAAGTCTTGGTCATCAGGTAAAAGTGGTCGATGGGAAGCGCTCCGTGATAGTAGACGATCAAAGCAGGTCCCGAATTGGGTATATTTTCGAAACCTTTCACCTCTAATCCGTGCCATAATCTGCCGTGAATGTCCCAAACCATAGCGATCGCGTATATTAACTTTTTCCAGTTGGGTTTGTCCGCGTCTTTAAGGCCGAACGAGTATTCGCGTCTGTGTTTGTAGGTATACATGACGATTAGAGTCGCGTATAGCAGTATAAATAATATCACAGGTATTATTAAGACAACGGTCAACAATAACAGGATTATGCATAAAAACCATGGCAATCCGAGTATATTGCAAATTACTCCGTACGCTAACATTCTAGTAATATATAAATTTTTATTTTTTTAATTTGGGTTAAATTTTATTATATCATTAGATATTAATAATTTCAGTTTTCATTTCACTTTACATAAACTTTAGGTTCATCTCGACATGTCAATAACACTGAGAAAAGTGTTGAAATCGTGATAACGAGATTTGTCGTCAATCTTTTGAGCCAATAAAGTTTTTCTGCAATAATATTTCAATCATTATTTTAAAAACAACTTGAAAAAGTTGTAGTTTTGAGGAAAAGTAATAAAAACGACGCATATTCGGAGAAAGCAAACAAACTTTAATGGAATGAAAAACCAAATAAAACTAAAAAACGACAAGCTTATCAAGTTTCTCGAACTTTGTTTTGCGGGCCACACTGTAAAAAATATTTGATTTGCAAAAATTTTATTTTCATTGACTGTTATTAATTAGTTTGAATTTCTTTTTTATTTTACAGTAAAATTTTAATTATTTTTAAACTTAGTTTTAAACTCAAAATTCTATGTATAGACCTTTCCCAGCGATACCACTAATACTGCATTTACAGGCTTCACAGTGCTTTCACTGATTAAACTCAAGAAAGTTTTGAAAGCTCTTTACATAGCTTGTACCTGTAGTACCCAATGATTGTTGATGAATATCATATAATTTCTCAATACTAGTACTGTATTCCCAATTGAGTCAACTATTATAATAATTAGTTTTTGATGGTTTACCAAATTTAACGAGCATTACATTTGCACGCTATTACTGCAGTATTTATAACGTAATAGATTATTGAATAGTCCCTTATTTTGATTCATTGATGAAATTGACAATAATCTTCACTGTTTATTAAGTATTATAATCAAATAACAATAAACGACAATCAATTATGTTAATCGTATATTTATAAACTTAAAATAATGGTAAGAATAGTTAGGAATAAATACCGAAATTGAAACAAAACAAACAAATGATTTGATTTAATTTTCAGTCGCAACTGGGAAAAGTGAAATCGTTTTCATTGTCGTCGGCGACGAAGAAAGTATTAGGAAAGCGTGATATCGAGAAGCAGAAGAAGATCGCGGACGAAGAAGCGGCTGCGGAAGTGTACCAGGAGTTTGTGGCCACATTCGAAGACGTGCCCAAACAGGGGAAACTGTTCGTCAGAGGAAATGTTATCAATTCCGCGTCCGGAGGTTTGACAATACACACTGTTTTCACAATTTTTTAGTAGTTTTCACTCACATTTCAAATAATTATTGTGATGATAATGCAGAAGAGATATCCGCGAATCAGTCCGGAAAACTCTATAAACCATTAAAACTGCAAGAACTGGAAAATAAGCACAAGATTATCAACACTGTTGTCGAACCGATCGTTGATACCAGTCTTAAGCAAATCAATGCCATTAATATCGAAAAACCGGTCAAAAGGAAAGGAGAAATCAAAAAGAAAAGTAATTTAGAGCTATTTAAGGAGGAGTTAAAATTAATACAAGAAGAAAGGGAGGAAAGGCATCGATTAAAGGCTCAGCTGAAAGAAACGGGAAAATTAGTGACGCCTAAAGTCGAACCTGAGCCTACCATACGACTCGGTATGCTTTTTTCTATTCATATTTTGTGCCTTTATTTTTTGATTTGAATTTATTTGATTATATTTCAGCTGATGAGTACCGATTGCCAGGAATAGGCTCGTTCGACACTGGAGACCCAAACACGACTAACATCTATTTGGGAAATTTAAATCCCAAAATGACTGAACAACAGTTGTGCCAAATATTTGGAAAGTATGGGCCATTAGCTTCGGTGAAAATAATGTGGCCGCGATCTGACGAAGAGAGGTCGCGAAATCGGAATTGCGGTTTTGTCGCTTACATGAATAGGAAAGATGGCGAGCGCGCACTAAAATCTCTTAATGGCAGGGATATAATGGATTACGAGATGAAGTTAGGTTGGGGTAAAGCGGTTCCGATTCCTCCGCATCCCGTTTATATTCCTCCCGCTCTTATGGAGTTAACAATGCCACCGCCGCACAGTGGTCTACCATTTAACGCTCAGCCCGATCCTAATGAAACTATTCTGCGAGAACATTGGCACGAAAAGGAAAATTTTGGTAAAGTTTTGCAAAACGCTGTGGTGAAGGTTGTTGTGCCCACTGATAGGGCGTTGCTTTGTCTCATTCATCGGATGGTGGAGTTTGTTGTGCGCGAAGGACCCATGTTTGAAGCTATGATTATGAATAGGGAGATCACTAATCCCACATTTAGATTTCTTTTTGACAATCAATCGCCGGCACATGTTTACTATCGTTGGCGACTGTTTTCCGTTCTTCAGGTAATCATTATTGTATTTTATTTATTCTCTAATTTCAAATCATGGCACATCCAAAATTTTTAGCCGTCGTTATGAAAAACGTTTACTTTCTAACATTTGACGCATTCATATTATACGGTACTGTACATGAGATATATCATAAAGTTTACACAAACAAAATTTATAGCAAAAATCATAGTTTTCTAGAATTGTATTTATTATTAATTGGCATTTATTACATATCTTTAATGCTTATACTCGATCTTTAGTAACTTCATAGTACATTTTTTATTTAACGTATTATCGCACCATACTCGAACGTTCGAGTAAGGAATTTGGGTGAATTGAAAAAATATATGTTACTCG
>JAQIXJ010000950.1:0-25252 GCA_034700185.1 Phthiracarus laevigatus | reverse complement strand
TTAATCTAATTATGCATCTATTTAATATATGTAAATATCGAGTTATGCAGTAACAAAAAGTCAAAAGAAATTAATTATTTACTATATTTTCATTTCAAAGTTAATTTTTCTAATATGATTTTTAAATTAGCATATACTTAATCTAATTATGCATCTATTTAATATATGTAAATATCGAGTTATGCAGTAACAAAAAGTCAAAAGAAATTAATTAATTACTCTATTCTAATTTTAAGTTAATTTTTCTGATATGATTTTTGAATTAGCATTTCCTTAATCTAATTATGCATTTATTTAAGATAATTAAATATAGAGTTATGCCGTAACATCAAGTCAATAGAAATTTTTTATTTACTATATTCTCATTTCAAAGTTAAAAGAAAAAACATTTTAAATTATAAACAACAAAACTGAGCAAAGAATCTTAAATAATAAATAAAACTATAGTTAAGATGACTGGGTTTTTTATATTAAATCATATTAGAATGAAATTGTACAGAAGTCGGTACCTGAATTCTTCTTTTTTTTGTTGAACAATTTGAAGCCATTAAGCAGTTTTTAAATTAAACTTAGTTTTCCTTTTCATTTTATTGGTGTTTTTCCTTATAAGTTTCTACTCTTTTTTTATCAACTTTTCATACGGCACTACTTTTGGTTAGTATTCTAATTTATAGTAAATTTGTTTCGCTCTTAACAATCACTCAACTCGTTTAAATAACATTCTAATAAATCTCTAATTTTATCCCACTTTTCTATGTTTGAAATTCTCCGCCACTATAATCTCGTGCTATAATTTAAATTTTTTCTATGTTACATATGCTACTCGTTACAGCAAAAACTAACGGTTTTAATTTGATTTAGACTATTAGTCAAAGTTTTGATCGCCATTAAAGTAAAATGTTATTGAGTTTGCTATAATAAAATTTTGGCATAAAACAGTGTGCGAGTATATCTGTTTGTGTGTGAGTGAGTGAGTGTGCACAGTGTTTTCAGTTCCCTAGAATGTGACTGCAAAGTGAAACAAAAACTAACTTTTATATACCGATATATTTACTTTATATATATTCTTATATAACTTTAGTATATATATACGCTTATTTACTTTTTTTATATTATCGAAAAAATCAAATATTTTACAAAAAAAAATTTCAGTTTAGTGCTTAAAACAAACATTATATAATAAGATTTCTTAGTAGCGCTTGTTTATTATTTCAGTTTAAAGGTATAGTTTAGTTTAGTTTAGTGGAGTGCAATGTAAGCGCACGAAAGACTGTTGAGCCGAGAGAAACCAAGAATGAAAGAGGAGAGAGAAAGATTCTCATATGATGCAGTACATCTTAAACTTAGTTTAACATTCCAAACCTAAAGTTTGGGCAAAAATTACATTTTTCTCAACCTTGAGAGAGTAATGTATTCTTAGCTGAAGACCATTAGTAAAAGTAATCTAAGATAAAGTTTTGTCTCTTGTTCTACTGGTAAACGTAATTTATGTTCAATGAAGTGCTCCCAATCACCAATATAACCACACTTTTGGATTTCCGGCAATCATTTTACTTCCATTAAGCGAAAAGATATTTTTATCAATTATTTCTTCTATTTTCCGAGTACTGTTTCGGAAAAATAGTTTTATCACACTTTTAAAATAATAATCTATAGTTTGCAACTCTAATCCGCCGAATAGATTAAAAGTGTAATGTATTGTCACAGGTATTTCAAAACTATATGTGTGTATGTGTGTACCGTGACAGATGGAGAATGACCTGAGACCAAGCCATTATTTTGATTAAATTAAATTAGTTAAAAAAAATTTTCTTGTTGTTTCAGTTTTTCTAAAAACTCACTCTATTTTAATTGTTGTATCATTAGCGACGAAAGTCGAGGAATAGAATGAGTATAATTTTTTGATTCAAAAATTATTATTATTATAAGTATTAGCATCTATGTTAAGATATAGTAAAAGACTTTCTTCTGGCATAAAAAATAGCGTACAAGTACATCGAAAACGATAATATTATGCCCATTGCTTGGCAACAATCTCTACCATCACTGCAATACCTATTAGCTATTTTAGATTCCTTGACTGTAAGGCATATGAATGAATCAGTTGAGGAAAGAAGAAAGATGAAAGAGAAAATGTACAAATTAGTGTCTGCTAATGTTTTTTGACAGTGCATCAGTTATGATAATTTTTATTCGGCGCTTACATTTCGAGAACAATATGCGTTCTGGATATATACAGAATTTACTTAGTCATCCATAAAAGGTTAGCTCTTTTTAAGGTGCTTATACAGCTACGAGTTGGCTCTCATTATAATTAGTAACTTTATTTAATCAAAATATGCAAATATTGACATTTTTTATTGAAAGAGATACTTTATGTTTAAAAGCTTAATTTATGATATTAATAATATATTATACAGTATGATTCCAAAAAGTTTTCTATATTGCCACGATCTACTATTTTTTATCTAGACTATTTTACATAACTCAATAAAATCCCACATGAATGCATAAATATATATTTGAAATACTCTAACGCGGTATTTTTATACGGATATATGTATTAAAAATGTATAAATTAAAACAAAATAAAAATTATTTATTCAATACTACTAATACCAAATTAGTTGGCAAAATTGGCTAAAGATCAACACTTAACAGAATATTCGGTGATACATCAAACCAATATTTTCATCCATTTAAAAGTATTATTTCATAAGAAAAGAACTGGTTAGAATACTGAGCAGTTAACTGAATATTAATGTTTTTTCACGACAAAAATATTTCAATATCATTTCCACACATTCAGTCAGAATCATGCTGTAGATGTACTATAACAGTACAATATAATAAAATGCATAGGTTTTGCATACCAACTGTACATTTACAAATTCTATTACACTAGAGGCAAAAATAAAAGCATAGCATATACAGTACTGAATATATATAATGATGAAGCGCTTTATAAAGCATTTCCATTAGCAGATCACTAATTTAAATGTTGTCTATTTTGCGCATTTTTGCAAATTCTTTTAGTCTCTCTTTCTCTCTCACTTCTGGCTCGCATTGCTTCCAATGAGTTTGTTTGCCATATAATGAGAAAATAAAACGCCAAAACACTAGTTTGATCGTATAATATATTCTCTGTGTTAAGGCTGGTCTTATTTGTGTTACAGCTTTTAGTAACAGAGTGTGCCAAGTGCTCCAATTGTCCAATGGGGTTATACAGGGTCTATGCGATCATTGATTATACAAAGAGAAGTAAAGTTATTGGATTTAATGACAATCAAAAAAATTGTATTTAGGGTACGATGAAAATTTTTTAGAAAAGAATGAGTGTTCCGACTAATAGTAGATAAAAATATCGTTTCAGCAAAATCTTTTATAATTTAAAACACATTTCATATTAACGGAAGAACTTTGAACGGGGGATTCACCCACCTTTCGGAATAATCCATAAACAAATCTCCCTTTTGGAACACTATAGCATTCAGTTATATAACATGGTTATATAATTATAATGAACACTACTTTAAAACAGTGAATGCGAAACACTTATATCGAACACTAACAAGAATAGCTTGAATGCACATATTATTCTCACCCTTAATTAGTGTACAGAGAGAACTAAAGACTGCGAGCGAGTGAAGAGGCTATTCATCTTAAAAACAGCAAACGTATGCACGCCTTTTAAATTTTAATTGTATTTTCTCAAATGTTTTCTCGCTTAATGCCTCGCATGGTAATAATAACGATTATCGTTATAATCGTCTTTCATTCTTTCTCTTTTTTTATGTTTTTGCTCAGCAATATATATATATATATATATATATTCTCGCCCTTTTTCTTAGATAATTATTAGTTTTTTTTCGCTGCTATTTTTTTAATACCCATTTCATCGCATTAGTTGAATATATATATTTACGCAGAATATTCTGGCATTGTTTTAAGATCGCTATTTCAGCAATTTTTCTCTATATATTCCCTATATATATATATTCCGGTAATTTATATTATAGTAGTATATCGAAAATTAATTAATGTTTGATAAGTAATTGCCAAACAGTCAATATTAAGGAACGAAAAATAAATAGGGAATATTGTTTGGCCGCCCTTAATATCAATAAATGCGCAGTTTGTGTGATGCCAGCAGTGATGGCCAAAAACAGCAACAAGAATGCAATATTGTTTCCCTTAGCGGTCTCCGCGAATATTATATATATTTTTATATATTTTATTACAATTCGCGTGAAACCCTTGTATTATACTTTTATCCAATCTGTGTGACGGTTTACGCAAAAAATATGATGAATGACTAGCGTTTCTGACTTATAGTATTTCATGAAGTATTGGTTTTTAGCTGATATTTCGTTTTTCTTTCTCACTTTTTTTTGTTGTTGTTATGTGTGCGGCTTTTCAATTTCTAAGACATATTTTTCTGTTCCCCACTTTCTTCTTCTTCGTCGTCTTTCCTTCTTTAACTCCTTTTTTTAACGCCAAGAAATGCCGTCACTTTTATGTCAGCGATGGCTACATTTCACGGTTGAACAACGCATTTCTCCGGGAAAAAAGAAACCCAAATCAAACAAAATATATATTTATTAATGCGTTCGTACGCACACATTTCATTTCGTAGGCGCTTATGATTTTCCGCGCACGTAAATCTAAATTTGTTTTCATTATTAAGGTTATTATTATGGGGGTTTTTTGCGTTAAGAGCTGAAAAAAATGAGTGCCTGTCTTTTATTTTAATATTTGCTTTATATAAGTGTTTGGCAAACATAATCATAATATAAGGTTTCAATTATGTTTGTTGAATGAGAGAAGAAGCGAAGCTATAAAGAGACAAAAATTGATTGTCGAGTGCCTTTAAGGCAAATATGAAGCCAACCGTTATGTATAAGCGTTTTGTTAACAATATTAGATGACATAACTATATTTATGCGAAACAAAACCCAAATTACGGATTAAATTGTTTTCAATTATTATAATGTTTGTAATTTTTTGTTTGTCTTCTATGTAATTCGTAGTAGCTTTTTGGGAAAATATACGCAAATTACTTACGGCATAGGAATTTACGAGTACGGAATTTTTGCCGTACGCATACTAAAAATAATTGAAATTTGTAAAATTTTAATATAACTTTTAAAACGAATATATTTAACGCTTTAATAATTTTTATTGATCCGGCTCTGGATATTAGCAGTATAATACTAGTTGTTATTAGGTGTAGAGAGGAAGTTTGGGTACAATATAAACATATTTGCATTCTTTGCCGATAAAGTTTAAACTGCGAAATTACATTTGAATTAAAAATGATATCGATTTTGCTGTATAATAAATGAAATTAAATACAAAACAATTCATTACTCGTTTTCCAACCGAATAAATCGTGGAATCAATTAAATTAATCTTAGTTGCAGTTTTGACAACGCTCTAACTTCATTTAGCAGGCGATTAGTCAAACAATGTTTTTGAAAATTTTATTTTATACTAGCTTTATGAACACCCGCTTCGCGGGAATTAAACATTTTTAACTTTATTATAAGCAATAATCAGTTAATTGCTATTATAGCCCGTACAACGTTTTAAATTGTTAATATACTCGTATTAGTTTGTTTAATTGTTGCTTTTCACACTTATTTCTTGCGTTACATAACAAAACTTATAATAATTTAATAACATTTATAGATATTGTTAGGTAACATTTTATTGCTATCATAGCCCGTATAACGTTTTAAATTTTTATTAAACTCGTCATATATTTTTTAATTGTTGATTATCACTCTTTCTCGTGTAATTCAACAATGTTATATAACGGTTAAAGTTTTTATATATTGTTAGTTAACCTTTCATGAAAATAGCTGTATTAATATTATAGGAGAACGTGACAGAGAGAGAGAGAGAGAGAGATCATTCTTTTATATAATAAAGGAAAGGATTAAAATAGTAATAAAAAACATAAATCTACATAAACAAAAATTCGAATTCCAAAAATATTGCACTTACTTAGAAAAAGCTTTAAAATACTTTTTATAAACAACTCTATATACCTAAATATATTAGTTTGACGTATTCAACAATCGTATTGAGAATCTGGTGGCTTCTGATTTAAGGGTGATTTAGCAGTTTCCCTATTCCTCGCTTGTTCTAAAGAAATTCATCGTCTCTTCTACTCTTGTCCTGAAAATATTATTATATTTATAGATATCTAGATCTAAATTATATCTCACAAATAAATGTTTATAAACTTTATTTGGATCCAGCCCTAATCTTTTATAAGTTGTCTTCATATAAATACCGGTCTAATGTTCTATCTTTTTACCAGATCTAATCTGAATTCTCGTAAAGAACATATCTATGAAAAATGAGGAAATCTAGTTTAAATATCTAAATTCATTGAGCTTTTGAGATTAGATCTAATTTTTAAGCAAAAAAATCCGATAAAGTTTTAAACCCAACAAGATTTTGTTTTGAGGAATTTTCGTAAAAAACCTATTTGACTATTTTTGACGCAAAATATTTATGAATAAACCTCCTAATTTAATAAAAATTGTTAAAATATTTTAATTTTGGTAAAAATGAATATCCCTTCATTATTACAAAATTTTAAAGATCTTTTACTGAGATAAAGCATGAAAACAGTTGGAAGGCAATTCTCAAATCTATAAATCTGCTTTTGCAAAGATTTAATTGGAAGATTGGACATAAATACTTCTGTATAAGCTATATTTAATTTCATTGTCAATTTTAATTCTAAATATACAGAAGCTTAAGATAAAAGCTCAAATCTAATAATTTAATATAAAAACGCAAATCTTAATTATTCAGGAAATCTGAAAAGTTTTAAATTTCAAATTATACAATTTTTTACGCCATGAGTTTTTGACGTCAATAATCAATTCCAAATTTTTATTTATCTTTGTAAAAGCAGATATGTATATGAGTTTGGAATTTTCTTTGTCTGTTCCCGTCCTATCATAATAAAAGCATTTCTCACGATATAAGGCATTTTCAAAGAATTTCGTTCAAAAATATAGAATTTCGTTTAAAAATATAGAATTTCGTTTAAAAATATACCGTTTCTATAAATATTTCTGATATAATATAACAAGATTTTTAGTGGATTATGTATTTTTATCTAATGTTTTAATGGAACTCGGATATAAATAGAGTGGAATATGTCGTTTTGGAATAGATTGTGCTGATACAGAATTAAAATATGTGGAATCCCTTATAAACGCTAATTAAAAATAAATTTACACGTTGCAAATTTAATTTTTCAAAAAAATCATCAATGAAACATAGAGATTGAATAAAGATCTAAAGACTGACATGCAAAGACAGATATTTTATGGCCGTTTCGGGCTTGTTTTACTTTTTATTATATTTATATTATTTAGGTCAGTATATTATAACTTTTATCCACTATTGCTTATAAAAATTAGATGATATTTAACAATTGGTTAAACATTTGGGCTCTTTTAATTCGGGTTATACAAAGAACTTTTATTTAGCTTTAATAATTTTTAAAATGAACTTTTATTTAGTTTAGATAACGTTATATCAAAAAATCGATTGATGAACAAATACCTAACTCAGAAGCATTAAGTTTTATAGCTTAACGTTAATCAACCTTTTAATATGTTATAAAACATTATCGTTGAGTGAAAAAAGGTTTTTCTTTCTTTTTAGTCTGTAAAAATCTGCAGTAATGAAATAAAATAATTTCAAAATTAAATTGTGCTTTAAATTGTTGTTTCGAAAAATTACTATTTTCTCTGTGATTGTGTGGTTTAACTCGTAGTGCTTTAACCAACCTGATCAATGACATACGTTCGAATCGAATCCAGTGTACTTTTGTACTCTGAACCATCCTTTAGTCGGATTTACCTTATATCAGATTGTATTTACACAGCATATGTGTAAAAATATGTATGTTTGTGTATGGATGGATGTTACGGATATAGAGATGACAATGGTTCGGCAGTGTCCACATTAAACTGTGACCGCTACGCATAGGATTCTAGATGCAAAGTACATGAACAGTGTATTGAAAAATTTAATTTACCATAAAGATTATGTTCGTTAAAAGAGTTCAGAAACTATGCTATAAGTTTGAGCTCCGTTTTTAAACTTTAATAGAAAGCATAGTTATCCAAGATCTGAAGCGCTAGGGGGTGTCAGATCCTAAAATCTCAAATTTTAAGGTGGGAATGGGTCTAAAACCCATCGGATTTAAACGACATCTTTTTTGGTCTTTGGACTAATATTTTTTTTAAACAAAAATTGCCTCTTTTCAATACATTTTAGATTTTTCATGGGTTTTTTGGTCAACTTTTCCAGAATTCTAGGGGGTCAGCCCTGAGCAAGTACTCCCCTTTGGGTACTATGATAGAAAGAGATTAACGTTCTTATTAACTAAATTTTCACAAAATTAAATTTTTGATTAGGTTGTCATTAAATTACTAAATAATGATAGTTATTATAATTTACAATTGTAGTTTGAATCCATGTTAAATTCTTTGAAGCAATATTGAAATTAACACAAAATGAGAAAATATTTACTTTTAAATACCCATTATCCAAAATTTTTGAATTTCAATGCAAAATAGTTGAAAAGTAAAAAATTGACCTAAAATCTGACTAGTTCTGAAGATCTTAACTTTCTTTGATCCATTAAAAATATTATTTAAAAAAGGTCAATAAATGTTGACCAGAGAATAGCTGAGCCAAAAAATTTAAAAAAATGCAAAATATTTTGCCATATTCCACCACAAATAAATATTATGAAAGTCTAAAAGTCACCGATTTTTACGTCTTAGACACCCTGTATAGAACCATTAACAATGCGCTTAATAAGAGTTTAAAAAGCATTAAATTCTACACAAAATAGCAAAGTAGCGTTACGTTGGCATACTTTATTAGTTTCGTAACTAACTTCCTGATAAATTAGTCAAGTTTTTCTAACTTAATCTGCGTTTATATGTTTGCTACCGAACACATAATTCCTTTTCGCTACAACAATAGTAACAACAGAATTGCGCTTTACGTATTGCATAGCCATAGCATTTGGTGTCCGTTAATCGTAATTGCATTGCATACTATTAACGTAGATTTAATATTACTTTTCGCCTGTGTGTTTGTTTATCTTTTTTATTTTCCGCTTTCCATTCGCCAGTCGCCCAGTGCTGTAGTATTGACTTTGAATATCATTATTTTGATGATCGAATTCGAGTTTTGTTCTTTGCCATTTTATTGTCCGGAAATTTTTAGCAACGACTGGTAAAAATACAGTTACGCTTTCGCTCATTAAGTAGCTATAGTAGATGCGACACACAAACCGATTTTAAGATAATTACTTTAACACGAAGGCGTAATCATTGGCCTCTGTTTTACGCCTCTGTTCATTAAACACAGAAATTTTTGTCGTGTTTCGCTGATACCGGTTCGTCGATCAACCGAATCGATTTATGCCTCATTTTCCCGTATACTTTCTCATTTCTTCGTTCTCATTCATCATTCCTTTCGTATTTAATAGATTTAGTATTCAGCGCACTTCACACCGAAAAACACAGAAAGTGCGGCGATATTATTCTTTTTGCTCTCTGACCACATATGGATACAGTGTTACTCGTATTACGCTACGAATAGCGAATGTAACCATAATGTTGTTCGTATTATTTTTATGGTCGTGTATTATTTCCAATTTCATTGTTGTACGAAATTTATAGATAATTTACTAAACTATAGTATTATTTTCGCTCTAAACATTTGAATCGATAATTTTTTATTATTGTAGTAACAATATAATACTTTCGCGTTACGAGTTGTGCGCCAAAATAGAGTCTGGCAATTAAAACATGTCATTGGTTTTTCCCGTGATTGAACAAATTGTTTTTCGAATTAATTGTTTTTCCGTCTGATTCCCAACAATAAAATATTTCGCTTTTAAAATAGGTCTAATAAAATGAAAACGAAGAAGTTTATTGGCAATACTGCACATACAGTCGCTTTCGTCTTATTAAAACATTCTAATAAATAAATATATATAAACTAAAAGCGGTTTGTCATTATCCCTTTTTTTACTGCTGCAACATAAAAATTTCGCAACGCTTTTACAATATTTAGCCACAATATCACAATAAAAGTTTTTTTGGATAATGTAAAGCAATTTAGGTTTTGTGATATCGCCGCACACACACACGCTCGCACAAAATTTTTTCTTTCTGTTGATAAAATGAATAATTTAACGCTTGAGCAGCAATTTTGATGAAACCACTTATACTGATAGGACTAATATTGAGTTTGTGTGTGTGCTGTGTGTGACTTTCCCAAAAAACAACTATTACTATCAAAATTGCAAAATATATTATCAATTTAAAGGAATAAAAAATAGACATTAAACTGATAGACATTTTATATAAAATTTGACTTCAATTTTCAATTTAAGTTTAGTATAAAAGAGAGTTAGAGAGAGAGAGAGAGAGAGAGAGAGGAGAGAGGAGAGAGGAGAGAGGAGAGAGGAGAGAGGAGAGATAAGCTCAATATTTAGGCTTATAAAGAATGCATTTGATCTTTTCCGTCGTAACTTGACTACAAACTAACTTAACTCTTGCGGGAATTGCTAAATGAAATACAAGTTACGCAACCATAATATCGCATCGCATACAGAAAAAAGAAAGAATACTCGCAGCCAAAAGTGATAATAATTTAATCCATTCAAACACGCACTAAGTCTTACAACGTTTGTCTTAGCATTACGTTAACGCTTTGATATAATTCATTGTATACATTATATAATATTAAGTTGTACGAAATAAATGAAAATAACCATTAGTGTGGTTAGAGATGAGTTAGAGAAGCGCTAATGACATTCAGTGTACGGCTCACACACTTCCACCCGAACAGTCAACTTATACGTCCGCAAAAGTGTACAAAAGTGCTGAATAGAGTACAGCGGTAAGAGTTTGGATATATATTTATATATATGACTTGCCAGCGCACAAGAGTATATCAAAAGCAAAATTCATGTCACTATCTTTAGCAGCTATTTATGAAACCTTATCGCGCGCACTGAAACTATTGCTTCAGCTATTATTGCTGCGACAAAAACGCATCCTAATTATCACTTAATGGCTTCTGGTGTTAAATTCATTTATATAAATGTTAAAGTTATATATATAGTGAGACAGACAGAGAGAGAGAGAGAGAGAGACGTGAAATATTTATTATGGCAGAAAATTGAAAAGTTTCAGCTATTGCTCATTTCACTCAAATAATTTGCCAATAATTGCCAGCAAACACATACGCGCACTAAAAAATGATATACTGGTTACTTATAAAATAAGTACACGAAAACAATTTAGTTTAATAAATCATGACTCTATTGTAATTGAAAAGTTAGTATTTTTTCTTTAGTTTTTTGTTTCAGCGCGTACTTTGTGACTCATGAACAGATTTAGCAGCGTTTCTACAGCCAGTTTGAAATACTAGCCTCAATTTTTACTCTTTGGTCACGTTTAGGCCATACACGAATATACCGTTTCTATATATAAAGAGAGGGCAAAAAACTGCATTAGTATTGTCGACGATAAACAAAGTAACGGTAAATGTAGTGCAATATGATTTGGCGCTTGCAATGGTGGCTCTCAAACCACTAATGGTCACTACTATAAATGAGACGGAAGTAAAAGGTTCACATTGCCGATCATTCGATATATTTTCGTCCATTAATTAAATTAAAGCGTTCTCGGCGTGCGATAAGAAAAATAAGTAGTAGCAGCAGCCAGTAATGTCCAAATTAAATACATGTCTTTAAGAGTTAACAATAGGGGTTTTTTTTGTATAATACCTTTAGCTAATTCGGCGTTACAAGAAAAACTTTATTCATTCCTACTCCGAAACTATTAAATGCATCGAACAGAAAAATATTGTAAAAAGTCTAAATTAAATGCAGGAAATGTTTAATGATTCTTTTTTAAATTTTTTTCTGGATTTTTTCGATTTCATAGCATAGCAGTGACTAAAGAAAATGTTTATTGCTATTTTCTCTGTCGTATCGCATTTTTGTTTCTATGCCGTTATTATCGCGAAAAAGCCTTACGAGATGCGTCATAAAAACTTTTACTGAAGATATAAAAATATTGCCAATAGAATGTCCATTTAATCAGAACTCTAAGTGATATTAAAGCCGACAAACAATTTTTTGCTATTATTAGAAGCAATGAAATAAAATCATTGCCTTATGTCAGGAAAATTGTTGGCTTCTTATTATTATTTTAAGCGATGTTTACATCAAACGTGTTTTCACTAAGCATATGCTATCCTAATAATCAAATGAGAAGTTTGATAGTAAATATCAATAAACATCCGGATTTCAAAATACAACAGTAATGTACTTCTTTTGCATCAATGAACGCAAAGAATACACTATAATTCATAGTTAGCATTTCTTTAAAAGGTTTTTCCATCAATCATGAAAAATTACACATCTTTCAAATAAAAAAATTCTTTCGAAAATATTTGTACTGAGAAAAATAAAAGAAGATTAATTTGAGAGCAATTTGAGTACAAAAACAGTTAAAACTTTATAAGCTTGACTCTCAAATGTTCGCAACATAGAAAATCTTGTGTTCATAAATAATTAGATCCAAAGTCCAAATAGAATCACTATGAATCTTCTTCTTTGGTGAAAACTTCAATTGTCACGAAAATAAGCGTAAAGTTTAAAAAACAAAAAATCGCGAAACTTATCGCTGCGTTCAACAATGAAAAAATCAAAATGAGCTCATTTATGTGCTCACACTTTGTTCAGTGAATAAAACTTGCGTTTTATAGATATTCCGAGAAGGAATTTAAGACGTTTTAATACCATATACGAATTCACTTATTGCTTGACTCTAAATGCGAAAGTAATAAAAACAAATCTTCCTGTCTTCGAGTAGTACGGTAAATATACGGCGAGTTTTTCTAATGTTGACTCTGATGTGTTGTTTTTTTTAAATAAATACACTCTTATTGTTCAGGAACAGAATAGCAGTAAATTTTGAATCTGACGCCAAAAAGTTTGTATAACAAAAAAAACATTTATTTGGGTTTTTTGTTTGGTGTTTCGTGTTCGAAAAAAAGACAATGTCTGTGTGAGATTGAATTGATGTGTTTAGCAAACGCCGAATGAATTGATAAACTTAACCCAAATATAAATGACATTTTTGAAAATAGTAAAATTTTAATGGTATTTATTTTAACAAATTAATTTGTACTGTACTTATAAATTATTTCAATTATACTACAGTAACATTTTTGGGTTTAGTATTCGATATTATTTATTGTGACATTTAATGGTACTAAATATCCACCACTCGTTACAATTATTTATATCAGTACTACCGAAACGCGAACCATTTTGTCACTTATTTTAATTAAAATTTTTATGTCACAACATTTATTATATAATAATTTGAGAATAAATGACAGTCTAATTGTATCCCATTTCTGTAACATAAGTGCGGTGTAAATACTAATTAATCATAGTTTTTTTTGGATAGCATTTAAAAGCTGACATATTTATTAATTCTCCAATCATTAGTTATTTTAATATTAGAGACATTAATATTTTTTTCTGTTAGTTTGAAAGGTAGTAATTTCAATAACTCTGATAAAATGTGATACAGTGTGTCACAATAAAGATTTTAGAGATAGACTTGAAATTCAAATCTTATTGCATATCAATAAGATTTTTCGTGCGCTAATAAATCGCATAAATTCCATTTTTTACAAAAAGCCAATTATTTCCGATCCAAAAAGAAGTTGAACAAGAACGATACATTCATAGAGAGCTCACTTTTTCATTGATTTACGTATACGAATGCCACAAATATACCAGTTTGAAAGCCAAGATGGTAAAATTTCAAATCCATTCATTAAAAAAAGAAACAGATCAAATCCCTTTATTAACATAAGTCTGCGGACGTACGGATCCACAGACGGACAGACAGACGGACAGACATGGTCAAATCCATTCGCTCGACTTTTATTTAAAAAATGAGCTAATAAAAAAATTGGGTGTATCGTTGTGTATGACCTAAATCCTACTCCGAGAACATTAGTTTGTGTCAGTGATTATTTTGATAAATAACTTTCTATAAGATTATTACAGTCTAGTAATTGAAATCAACATCAATTGAGTTATACTCTATTTTTTGTATATTATTGTTTACATCACAAACAGCTTCACTGACCAAACAAGTCAGCGTTAATATATATATTATCTAAACTCGAAACGAATGACTGATATGATTAGTGAGGGTCATAAGACAATTATCAGTCATGTCAATACTTTAGTTTCTGGTAATAACTTTCGGTATAAGTTTGGTATATGTTTAGTGATACGTTTACACTGTGTTAACAAAGCGAAAAAGCGTACACTTTTCTCTCGCACACGCGATTCCTTAGGGTGTGCCGACTCCTTCTAATCAGACATTCAGCTCACTGTATGTGCGAGAGAGGGAGAGAGAGAGAGAGAGGCTGGTAGTCTTCTATTAAGAACTTTTTTCTAGACATGTTCATCACAGAATTGGCGCAACAAAACCCAGGGAATTAAGAACGTGACTCCATATACATTGCTATATTTCTGCCATATTGGACCAAATATATTATCTTTTATACTATATATATACTACTGCTCTCAACACAATGTAATGGGAATATATTTGTTTAGAAAAGGAAACGTTCGCCACATAGTTTGAATGAGTACTCTTTAAACATAAAAGCTAATTAAAATAAAAATAAATCTTATATAATTGAAACTCAACTTTTTATTTATTGTTTCCATTAAACCGTTACATGTTTGAAATAATCATTCGTTTAATATATAAAAGTAGTCTTTACTATAATGATAATTAAAGAAATGCGGCACAAACTTGTAATTTGATGATCATTGAGTCCAATTTCATGGGTTTGCTTGACTTGAATATTTATTGATCAGAACGACTACACGCTTAACGCTGATGGCGGTGCATATACCAACGAAAGACATTCGCTTCCCTATTACCAACGTCATAACAGTGTAGGCTTTTTAACTTTTTTTTTAAAATTTTAAACATAAAAACTGGCATAAACCGTATGACATCGCTTTTTATCCTCTTAATATTTTTCGCACTCAGAAAGTACAAAGCTTTTCAACCAAAGAGTTATTCACTTCATTTCATGTCTAAACAGACTGCAGTTAATTAAAAGTGTAAATAAAAACTAAAACGACGAGTTAAGTGCGCCAACAAAATATTAACTCAACGTAACGCTACGCACGTTTAGCGGAGAAAGAAATTTTTTATTTTCCCCTAACCATATCTTACTGTCACTGTTAATTGTTGCTCAAATTTATAAGTACAATATACGACTTAATTAAAGTTGTTTTGGGTTATACTTTTACTTTATATTTCTTTGTTTTTGTAAATTTTCGAAGCAAAACAAAAAGCCAAGAAATCCAACAAAGAAAATTAAATTAGAAATTTAAATATAGATATACACATGTCTTACAGAGAAAAAAATGTTATGCACGAGTAAATCATGAATTTTTTTGTTGTTGACTTCAAAGCAATAAGCGTCACGTTAAATGTAACGTGAAGATACCGATCGAAAGAAAGTACTGGTTTGGGAACAGTTTTGTTTCTTTAAGCTCATCAATTCCTTTAGATTGCCCGCTATCTCTCAAGTTAGTTATCGTTTTCCGTGTTTTCACTGGCCATACACATGCGATATATACATGTATATGATTGACATTAATTTCATTTTATTTTAACTGCCATGATATCGTTGGTAGCAATTTTATGCGCGCTTGTAATTAAATATTTTTTTTGTTGGAAAATTCTTCGCAGAATACTCTTTCGAAAAAATTCGTTTTGGACCATAATTTGTATCGTCCATTAAATACAGTAAAAATGCTGTAAGTACGCAATTGAAAATTTAATTTAGTAACGGGTCATTAAAATTTTGCGAGCAATGTCAATGCTGTTTCTGTTCGCTTTGTTTAGCGATTTCCCAATCATTCCTAAAGGCTTTTTGTCGCTCACCAGTGACTGACTGTAACGCAATTACTTCCTTTTTTTTAAAAAAAACTAAGTGTTTCGAGTTTTAAAACTCGATAATCCAATAATCTTTATTCAGTTTTCGAGAGCGAACTGCGCTTCTATTGGCAAACTTATTTTTATTGTTTAGGAATGAAATAATCCTAAGAGAAAAAACAACAGAATGGTCGGTGCAGTGCTGTTCAACATTTTCAAACCACGTAATCATTGTTTGACATTTCATAAAATTACGATTTCCTTTTCTATCTTAAAGTTTGCAGGAAAAATAGACTGCCAAATATGCTTATTGAGATATATACATGATTTATACATTGCCTTTGTTGAAATAACAATTGTTAATTAATAGATAAGGCTATGATTTTAATCATAATTGTTTTGAAATTCCGTAAAATTTAGTTCTGTATGGTTTATATTAGTGTTGGACGGAATGAAAACTTTTACGCGACTGAGTGCGCATTCTTTTATACTGAATACACTACAAATTGGTTACGCCAACAAATAAAGATTTTTTAATGTTTTTTTCATTATGCACAATCAAGGCTACGCAAAAAAACTTTCATTCTGTGCAACTCTGGTTTATATGAGAGTTGCAGCTGACGAGATGTTATTTGTGTCACTAAATGATAAAAAATAAAAAAAGCTTTGTTACGTATACAGTAGTCAAAATAATAACATTTATAAAATACTAAAATAGCGCTATAAATAGTATTAATAAATGACACGAAATAGCATTTATATTTTTGTAAAAATTACTTAAAAGTTAAAATATAATATCATTTTCATTAAACAATTTTCTAAATCTCTTTCAGTTTATTTTATAATGAAATACAAAACTATTTTTAAAAAGAAAGTTATTAGAAATTTTTGGTAGAATTGAAATAAAAATTTTTGTTGAAGAAAAAAGCTAATCAGATTTAAACGACAATATTTCGACTTCGAGTAAAATAGCATTTATCAGAATTTTTAGCATTTATCATAAAAGTATCAGTTAATAAAATTTATAAATGGAGTTAAAACGACTCAAATTATATATACCAAATTAGTTTATTTTTTTATCTGACTGAAAAATTTAGATATATGGATTTGAGTCTGCCTGTTTGTGCGTCCATCCGCCTGTGCAATCTTAATATTAATTAAGGGATTTTTACCAATTTCATATGTTAATAAAGGGATTTTAATGTTATAAATGCCAAAAACTAGGGTCAATAATAAAACAAGAAGAACATTAGTAACATCACTTTGCTTCTTATATTTTTTAAGCGAAAAGATATATGCATTAGTTTAATGAACAATACGGATTTTCGTAAAATATTTAACAATACCGTTTTCTAGTAAATCAAATACCAAAAAATTTCATCAGCATGGTTTTCTTTATTTTTGCTATACAATGTCAAGTGTAAGCCGTGCACATTTATTATAATCAAACATGGATAGCAAATCAGTCAGCAAAAATTTTGTATAATACGGATTTCCAATAATTTTTCTAACACATAAATACATAATCTCTACAACTTATATAAAAATCAGACATGGACAGGATATGCATGGCAACTAAATCGGTGACCAAAGATTTTACGTAATACGACCTTTTCTATAATTTTACACACATGACTACGAAATCTCGCTCTATATTATATATGAAAATCAGAAACTTACAGGTTGTACATGACCAGAAAATCGATCACCAAAAATTTCCTTAATACCGATTTTTGAATAATTTTCCACACAACTCTAATTACATAATTGTTTTATAAATAAACACAACGTTAAACTATTTTAAATTGTTTATTAAATAATAACTCAACTTGTAACTAACTTCTTATATTTCGAAACAAATTGGCTTGTGATAAGAAAAGTATGATTGATACGCATAAACATCGACTAAGGTTTCGTCAATCGTGTTTCCATTTGTTGTTTTACCATTGTTGATCAAATCAAAGTTGTAACTTGTCATGTGTTAAATCAGTTTTTGTCTTTTGGTTTTTGGTGAATCGATGTAAAATCGTAAAATTATAATTACCTTATACCCATAAATTTTATTTAAACAGGCTGTAACATCCAAAAATGTCCGTTCCAAACTATTTTTGGCTGATATGTAAACCAGAAATATTAAGATGTGTTGTACCATAAACGCCAAACAATCAAAGTGTCCTCAGTTTTTACATCTTGCATAAGTAAATAACTCGTCGATTTTTAGGATAGAATAAATCTAGAAAGTCAAAAGAATTTAATTATGCTGACCCTTTTGTTTTTGAGAATACAAGGAATTATAAATATGTTCTTGAAGAATACGATTCGCTCAAGAGGTTATCTTGTTCCGGACAATTCTCAATGCCGGTAAAACCCCCTCTTATCATCTCGGAGGAGTTATAATAATTAGTAATAACCGAGTTATCTTTTATAAATTTCTTTTGCTAAAAGAAATTTTTGTCATCGCAATACTTTTTATCAAAGAGAAGCCATTCTGGATGGGTTTATCAAGTTACTATGTGGTACAACAGTTGGGCTAAAGATGGATGGCAATTTAAAAAGAATCAGTTATATTTGTATGGTAAATCAGATATTGTCAAAAAAACGCTAATTAGCAAGTTGTTTATTGATTGTAAGCCATTTATACCATCATCCGGTAGATTGGCGTATGAGTCGTTAACTCAAATGTACGACTTTATATTATTTGAAGAGTTTGATATAAGCTCATATGACGTTTCCGTTTTAAATTTGTTGATGCAAGGATCTATGCTAAAGATAGATCTTAAATGTAAAGCAGCTGTAGAGTTCGTATGGAGTATGGAGGAAATCAATGATATTTATATCAAATACTAATGTTGATAAAAAGCCAGATTCGTTTAAACCCGTATAGAATCCATATATGCAGAGGAAAAGTATTGATTTGCAGATACCGTAGATATATCTGATGATCGTGACTGTTTGTCATATTCACGTGTTAGCCGTAATAATCAATTAAACGAATCCATTGGATCAGAATCCCTATGTGCAGTATTTTGTTCCGAATCTATTGGGTCGTCAGTTGCATCTTCGTGATCCGCCTAGATCTTGACAAGAACCCTAAGCTTGAAGATTGGAAAGAAAAAATCGTTACCATTTGCCTCAGATCAAGATTTTTCGGTTGGCCCTGGAGCAACTGTTTATCTTTAAGGTAATGGAATCACCGAATCACCTTCCGAGACAATGAAGAATAGTAGAGTAGATACAAAGAACATACTTGATGTTACCCAATTTAGTACTTTAGGATTTTTTGGAGTATACTATAATTGATATGAACGGCATAAGCCACTAAGTGTTAAGTTTGAGTTTGATATAAGCAATATATTAGTGTGCTATAATAATCAAACATATTAAAACAAATTGGTCGTAGTACTACATTGTATAGCTTGAACAAAATAAATATGTGTATGTATTACGATTATTATAATTATTTTGGCTGAAATGTTGTAATCAATTATCCCAAATTGTATATTGTAAAAGCTATTAGTCTATAATTCTATGAGTTTAATAATGTAACATACAATATTCATCCTAAAACGTATATGACATTGCCTATTAAATTGCGGAACCAATGGCATGTTTTGTTGTTGTTGAATTTGTTGTTGTTTGTTTTACAAAAGATTAAGCCAGGAAATTCAAGTGTTCTGATTGTCCACGTTTCAACAAAAGTCATATAATTAGCGATCATTAAGTTTGACGAGGTAATGCTTTACACGTGACTGAACATTATGATATTGTTTTTATCACAACCACTTTCAGATAGATATCGCATTTTAAGATGCAGGGCTGCTGTTGATCAGCAAAACATAAATTCTTAAAACGGAATAGAATTATAATCCATAGAATATTGATCTAGACAAGTCCATAGGCAGTAGGTGATAATACGACTCCTGTGTTAATATTTCTGTGGCGTTTAAATAAAGAACAATAAATTATTTTCAAGCGTTCGAGGGTACTATAGTTCCCTACATTGACTTCTTAGACTCTTCTTGCTCTTTGTAAATATAAGTAACCGAAAATCAATTTACAGACCAAATGGCAAACCACAAAACATATTTGTGTCTATTCCGGTGAATCGTCGTATTGACGGTAACAGAAGGCCAAAAACATCGCCATAACTCTCTTTTCGTGTGTTGGTGAACCAAATAAACGGCAATATCGGTTGAATACCATATATTCCTCGTTAAAATCGATGACTGTAGCATCAACGAATTGAGTCAGTTGTAAACTTTATTATACAAACGCATATAAATCGCATTAAATTAGTAAACAATGGTTTTTTCGTTGAGTGTGGTAAATCTTATAGCAATTCCACATCTTAACTCGAGATAAGTAGATAAAATTGTGTGTCGTGATCAACGCGTCTTCTGTTTACTGCAACCGTTCTAAATTCTGCAAATCGTCCCGGCAGATATGCCATATATGAGACATTACGTAATGGTATTGTCAGCCGATCTTCGGTCGGTATTCTTAAGAAGACCCTGACGAAACCATAAACATATGTGTCCAGTTTTAAACAATACTATTTCAATTAAACAAATTTGCGTTTTACGTAAATATCGCGTTAAAATATCGATGTCTGTGCGAAGATCATTGACAAAATAAAATCGTGACTCATTTTCGAATAATTTTAACACTTTTTCGATGGCTCTTTCACTGATTCGAATAATGTTTGCAATCAGAAGAGTGGCAATGAGTGGGTTGTGTTGTCTAAACTAGAGACCATACAAATAATACATTGATTACCATCGATCTCGATTTCCGATGTCTTCGCGAATACGTTTTTGAGTTTGTTTTCTAATAGATAAATATTCTGTTGATTATCACCATTTAATTTCGAGTAAATGAACATATTAAATACGCAATAAAAACAAAAAAATAGAAATGAAGTTTCTAAAAGATAAAAGTGTAAAAGCCATCGTAATGTAGTGTCTGAACACAAATTCAATAAGAGTTCAGATTAAAAGCGAGGCAACCAGAAAAACCAAGAAACTAAACTAAACTTCATAGGTTCCATAATAACCCATTCACAATCAAACACACATACAATAGAAAATCTATGATTTATTATATTTTGTCGTAAGGATAAGACTATATTCAATATCTAGATATTGACTATTATATAATAAGTCATCTCTGTTTGTGTGGTTTGTGTGTAACCGCTTAAAGTGGCATTTCATATAAATTAAAGTTTCTCTCATAAAGCCAAACAATAGTCCTTTGCTATTTCAATAGAATTATTATATGGGGAAAACAATTTTAAATCACATAATCATTTTCAACCAAACACATTTAAAAGCATTTGTGACCCTCAAGTGATCATCAGTATAATTATTCTCAAATTAGAAATTGTTTGTAGTATCAAAAAGATATACGCCTAAAAAAGTGCTAAAAATTTTAATCAGGTTTATTATAACTTTACAATTTATGAAAAAACTGGATATGGTATCTATTTCATTAGAATTACAAATTTTAAAAACTAAAGTTTATTTTATCTTCCGTACGATTAACCAAATATAAAAAGATTTCACTTGCCTTCGTATTTATGTATAGAAAATCCAAGATTTTTCCGTATCATAAATAGTAATAATCCGTCTCCATTTTCGCGCTGATTCACCTATCCCCAAAACATAATTAATAAAACCCTTAAAACATACAATTATACACAATCTTGATTACGTATATATAATCTTGATATCTTCATAACGTATCACTATTTTTAGAAAATTTTCACCGATGTTGAACCTTCGTAGTTATAGATTAAAATAAATCAAAAAATTAGTCAAAATTCTTTTATTTCGCAATTAAATCTACACTCCTATAGAAGCACAAATACATGCGACTTACATACCATACTCAGGTGGAGGCGGTATGGTATGAAATCTTTATTTAACAAAAATAAGTGATAACACATTGAAAATAATAATGAGAACATACATGAAGATTATTACATGAAAATTTTACCACTCTAAACAATGAGTAATTACTTATTTAAATATTTTTAAATATAAATTAGTTTTACATAATATTATAGGAAAAAGAATACAAACAAAGATGATTATAGTCTTAAATTTTAATTAAAATTCAATTTATATAACTCAGATTTGTCTTATTTTTTTCATGACATATAAGATGAGTTAAAGTTAGTAAAACCAAAACAGTACACTTTTTCAGGTATTTATATTCACACAATAAAAATTCTATTCCCATATACAATACCACATAACGAAAAAGATACCGGTTTGCCAAACATAACTACAGTTGTAGTCATGTTCAGAAATTATTTTTCTAAATAATTTAAAAAATTTTCTAAAAAACATATAGATTAAAGAAAGAAAATATTAATAATAAAAACCTATAATCGATAAGTAGTCTATAAATTATATCCCATTAAATAAACCCATAAATTAGCAATCAGTACGAAGTGAGCATACCAAGCACTTAGAAGTACATTTACTCTTATCATCTTTTTTAACATTATTTTAATTCAAATACCATCAATGACTTTATTGAAAGTAGGGTTATCAGGAAAGACAAAATTATCAGCCGTATATTCATATTTCGTTTCTTAGGTTTTCTTCTAACAAATGTTCTAACATCACTATAACAGTATAACACTCTTAACACTGGTATAAACACCATTATCAGATCTACGAACATTTTTTTCAAACAAGCCACTAATTAATAATCTCTATCATCAATTAATGACAAAAGAATCTCACTCTTATCGAGAGGATGAGGTCAAAATATAAAATCATTTTGATAGTACTTTTAAAAAAACTATAAAATTAGTAACCCTAATATTAACAGCCAAACAGAAGAAAGTGTCAAAACATCGAAATATTAAAAATTTATGACTCAGTATTTAGTCATAGTTATAAGTCTAAATTCTTTGTCCAAAATTTTAGCATATAAATCATCACTCTTTCGTCCTCTCTTCTTATTGAAATAGCGTGAGTCTAAGAAAGCAAAACAAAATATTCTTCGCAGTGGCAACACTCTTTTTATGTTTCGCAAAACAGTTTTTAAAACGCATCATACTTTTAATCCAAGCACACTTAAAAGTATATTCTATTCTAATTTTTTCGTCCTTAAAATTATTAACAAAAATAAAAATATTAATAACATTAAAGTCATATAGTGCTAAAAAGTTTCTAAAATTAATAAAAAGCGGTCTAATAATTTTACATTCAACAAAAAAAATTGCCAATATTATCTATAATATTATCCCTACAAAAATAACAAAATTTGCTCGGTCTAAGATGACGTCTAAACATTTCATTTTCACAAAATACTTCGCAATGCTGCAATTTAAACCATATATCAGATATTTAACAAGATGTCAAAGTTGATTTGCAGAAATCATAATCTATTTTATCTTCTTTCATATTTACAAGTGACAGATAAATATCATTAATTCCTAATTTTTCATCTATAAAATCCCAAACCATCCCATACTAATAAAGTAATACTATCGCTTATTTTTTTTTATCTGACTTTGCAAATTTGTCAGATATATGGATTTGGGTATGTCTGTCCGTCTGTCCGTCCGTTCGTCCGTCCGTCCGTCTGTCCGTCTGTGCACACTTTTATTTTAATAAAGGGATTTTGCTCTTTACTCTAATTAAGGGATTTTAAAAGTTCTTACGTTAATTAAGGATTATCACATATTTCTTATGCTAATAAAGGGATTTTCACCTTTTTCTTGTGTTAATTAAATGATATTGATCTTTACTCTAATAAAGGGATTTTAACAAATTACTTACTTTAATAAAGGGACTTTAAGGTTTATAAAAAGAGAAATTAGGGTCAAAAATACAAAATGTATGCACAAAATTGGCATTAAAGGGGGTCTAAAAGTGGCCAAAATTACATGAAAATAGCCAAAATTAACGTTAAAAATTGAATCGGCTATGCCGGTTTTGCAATAAAAATAGTGATTTTTAGACTAATAATGGCAAAAAGAAAGGTTAAATAGCAAAATAAAATAAAACATATCAAGTGGCATATGCCGGTTTTTCATATGACCCATACCGCTAATAGAGAAGGCAGTTGTCGATATTACAGTGGAATCTTTTAAGAACGCATAATAAAGTGTAATATGCTGGATTTTCAAACGCTATCTGCTATTTCCCAAGGTGGCATATGCCCGAATTTCAAATAACATATACTGTTTATCAAAGTGGCATATGAAGGTTTTTTAAATGACATCTACTGTTCATCCAAGTGGCATATGCCGGTTTTGGCTATAATATCGTCTGAAACCCGTTATAACGTGTATTATGCATGAATATCAAATGACATCTGCTGTTTATCAAAGTGGCATATTCCGGTTTTGCAAATGACATATACTGTTTATCAAAGTGGTTTATGCCGGTTTAGGCTATAATATCGAATGTAACCCGTATTAAAGTATAATATGCCGGAATTTCAAACGTCATCTGCTGTTAATCTGCCTTTATTTTAAATGATTTATACTGTTTATAAAAGTGGCTAGTGCCGGTTTGGGCTAAAATATCGTCTGGAACCCGTAATAAAGTGTTATATGCCGCAAATGCCAATGATATATGCTGATTATCAAAGTGGCATATGCCGGTTTTGCAAATGACATATACTGTTTATCAAAGTGGCATATGCCGGTTTAGGCTATAATATCGAATGTAACCCGAATTAAAGTATAATATGTCGGAATTTCAAACGTCATCTGCTGTTCATCCAAGTGGCATATGCCGGTTTTGGGTATAATATCGTTTGAAACCCGTTATAACGTGTATTATGCATGAATATCAAATGACATCTGCTGTTTATCCAAGTGGCATATGCCGGTTTTCAAATGACATCTACTGTTTATCCAAGTGGCAAATGCCGGTTTCTCAAATGACATCTGCTGTTTATCAAAGTGGCATATGCCGGTTTGGGCTATAATATCGTCTGGAACCCGTTAAAACGTGTATTATGCCTGATTATCAAATGACATCTGCTGTTTATCCAAGTGGCATATGCCGGTTTTCAAATGACATCTACTGTTTTTACAAGTGGCAAATGCCGGTTTGGGCTATAATATCGTCTGGAACCCGTTAAAACGTGTATTATGCATGAATATCAAATGACATCTGCTGTTTATCAAAGTGGCATATTCCGGTTTTGCAAATGACATA
>JAQIXJ010000949.1:0-25307 GCA_034700185.1 Phthiracarus laevigatus | reverse complement strand
TATGATTAATAGTATGGCGGAAGTGGCGGCGGAAATAGTAAATTAGACGCTGAAGCAGCGGCTGAAGCGGCGGCAAAGGAGGAAGAAGAGAAAAAACATGATAGATTAGCATTACTACTCGCTGATTCTAAATTTGCCTGTTCCGAGAAAAAAATTTTTTTATAAACCACAAAAACCGCATTTTGCAAAATGATATGGAAATTCTTAATAGTTTAGTTTTGATAATTCCCGATCAATGAATGACATCAATCAATTTTTGAAAGTTTTTTAAAGACTTCAAAATGATTTAAACTTTTCAGCACACTTTCTCAGACATAAATCGAGCTTATGAATTTAACCCTGTCTGTCCGTCTGATCGCAGTCTTATTTCAGTAAAGGAATTTAATCTATTTTTTATATTTATAAATGAATTTCGCATTTGTTTTCTTGGCTTAAAAACTAATTTTTTAGTGACAAAAGTATATATACATTGACCTATGAAAATGTGAGCTCTGTATGAATGTGTCGTTTTGATTAGGGTTAAGTTTAACCTGAGAATTTCAAACATACTTTTGAAAAATCTAGAAGTACTTATTTTTACAAATAACACTTTTTATTGTGCATCACTTGATTTATGTTTTCATATGTTAAAATAATTAACACCATTTTGTTTTTGATCACTTCATGAGTTAAATCTTGCGATACCTTTTCGCTCATTAACTTTTAAATTCTCACGTTTTATTGCTTTTTACGGCAACATTCTGTTTCTCTTCTAGTCTTTTGAAAACTTTTTCAATTATAAAAACATCACTTTGAGGAAAATTTTTGCTCGATTGGGTATTTTAATTCTAATTTCGAAATGCAAACTTAGAAGATAAATGCTTTCCTTTCGAATATATTAGTATTCTTGTATAATAAATTCTAGTGCTTATTTGCATTTTCGTGAGATTTCTTATGTCATAAAATCCGCTGTCTATTTAAAGTGTCTTTTTATAGTTATATTGTAAACACTTTATAATTACTACTTTAAATTAAATATAACAAACTAACCATCCATAAAAGAATATAATTTAAAATTTAATTTGAAAAAATGGTAGCAATTAGATCAACGCGAAATAGAATAACACAATCTAATACCACCAACTTTCCTATCCCGAAGGATTTTCTCTCGGTGACCCATTGTTAGCGCCAGCTTCGTTACCGCAGTCATACGGTGGCAGATATTATGCAGATATATAAGAAAAACGCATAATTTATTTTCTCTCGTCATACACATATTATAATAGGTCATCAACATTTTAAAATGTAATATTTCGAACGACAAACATTTATTAAAAAATAAAACTTCTAAATTTAAAAGTTCATAGATCTATAAAACTAAATGTTGTAAAACATAATCTGACTATTTTTTTAAACTAAACTCTAGTATGTAGTGACAAGTGATGAATTGATTAATAAATTTGATATGGATAAGGCCTTGAAAATCGTTATGAAAAAAAGTGCAAAATAGGTAGAAGTAAATTGTCAAACGTTAGAAAAATCGTTATAAAAAATCAATTAATTTGCATTCAGAAATATTCAAAAAATTTAGGCCATGAAAAACTCAACGGATTTGACTAATCCAACATTTTGTAATTTACTTTGTGCCTAAAATTTCTTCAAAAAATTTTTTCCGATTATTTTCCAAGTGAAACGTTGATAACCCCACTCAAAACTTATCGGATTTTAGCGATTCTTATTTTCCAATTTTAAAGTTGCAATGGAGTTATAATGAGTTTTGCTCGTCATTACATCCTAAAATTTTACTTAAAACCCAAATTTCTCTTAAGAGTTGGTAGACACCTGTTTAAATGTCAATTATCTTTTAAAAATCATAAATAATACAATTCTTACACTTTCTTAATAAGTGACTTAAATTCTTTTAAGTTAATACGCGAATGTATTGAGAAACAACTCGAATAAAACTTAAAAACTGGTTAGCGTTTGAAAACTTCTCCCAAGCATTGGGTAAAAATTAAATTACAAAGTTCATCCATAAAATTGGCATTAAAGATAAAGTTGATGTTTAACTATTGAAGTTTTTAACCATACTTTTGCTGTTATAAAAAATTTGGATAAAAATCGAACTAAAAATAAAACAAATCTTTCAATATCAAACTTATAGCCAAAATTTTATTCCAACATAAACAGAGAGAAAGTATGTATGAATAGCATTATTTTGCCTTACAGTTAGCAGCAGACGTGGGATTTTTATCGCTAAACTTCAAACTTAATAATTTCCATTACAATTAAGCCCTAAACCATATTACCTTAAAGTCATTTTACAGACTATTTTTGTAATAAAAATAAAGTTGAAAGATAGAGATTGGCCGCAATATTTGTAAAGATAACTGCAAATAAAACTATTAATGTGTTTACGCGTTTATTTTTAGATACGCTTTTTTTAACGATTTAGTTACTTATAAAATGAGAACTTGTCAAAAACTTTGACAAAATAATGAATCAGTATAACTATTATTTGAAACTCGAATACTCGTCACGCTTGTATTAGGACCAGTTGTTAATTGATCGATACATTAATAATAGCTATAGGTTAACCTAATTGATTTCCACCGTGAAAACGTGTATTTGCGTTTATATTACAAGCCCTAACATTGAATATTAAATTATATTACCCAACGCAGAATTATGCCCTGAGAAAAATAAATAAAATCACTTCACTGCCAAGGATAGAATTTTAAAAATCACTTAAACTACTTTTGCACTCAAAACGTTTTCAATACGCTTGTTAGGAATTATTTTGGCAAATTTATTTCAAATTTTGCATCGATAAATATAATGAATAATGGGAAAAAGTATTAATACTTCGATTATTTTCCGAGTGATTGATCTTTATTTCAAATTCAATGCAAATGTCTTCGATATATCCTCCAAATGAATTAACGTATAAATTTGATTTAAATCAATACTTTATTTTTAACGCTCTATTTGACCCCATAATGACAATTTTATTTATATGCTTTACGAGTTAATAAAAGTTAGATAAAATTCACTACATATGAATACTATTTTATTACTATTATCTCATATTAGTTTAAAGGATGGTTACAATGACGCCCTAGATTTGCTTTCATTGTGGCTGCGATTTTTTTTCGCTCTACATTTTAGCAAAACAATTTAGTACTTTTCCCATCACTTTCTTTTGTCCAGTGAGTGCACCTTTATTTTATTCTAATTTTTTATTTTTATGTCTGATTGTTGTTGTTTTTTCGCTAATACTTCCGAGTATTTAAATCTAGTTTCATTTTAATCTATACTATTTGTCAATAAATGATAGATTCGTTATGCTATAAATATTGCACAAAACTTTTGACACACACCGTGATAGTGGCAGATCGTATTAAATGATAGCTTAAAAAATAAATGCACATTTCCTTAAAAAGATTAATATAGCACAATATAATTTGAAATTTGAAAAAGCATATCATCATCGCTGTAATACTGTTATATTTTAAGCTACAAATTATATCAATTTAAGGAAATTAGAGTTTAAATGAGTTTAAAATATTTGTGGAATCTGACAAACATGTGTTAAAAAAATTTGGCGTTTTCAGTTTGCATTAGACTTTTTATTTATAATATCTTCAAAATACATTTATAACATAAATTCTAAATATTACTCCTTTTATGATTTATATTTATTTCAATATTATTTTTAAATACGCATACAATCCAAATAAGGAATTTCTCTTATCTTAGGTGTTGTTTCAGTACTTTGTTCAATGAACTCTGAACTTATACTGTTATTAAACTAATAATGCCATTTCTTTTTAAAATATGTTGTCGTGTAAAACAAAATTATTATAAATTTATGCAAATTTATTTAAATTTTCAGAGCAGTAAAAATAAAAAATATTATTATTTGTAATTTGTATTCATTACAAATATGCGCAATTATGTTTTAGAATTTTTAGTAATTAGGAAGAGAAAATATTATTTTTTATCAAAAATACTATAACCAGATTATTAATCCATTTTTGCCTGAGATATGATTTTTTTAACTTATAGTACCGTATGTTTAATTATGCGAAATATTTTCAATTTGAATGTTTATGAGAAGGAAATATTTTCGAAATTTTGCAATAAATTAGACTTGTAAATCAATAGTTTTTTAAACCAGATCTTAACCTAAAATACAACCAATCAGTTTGGTTGTGGTTAAGTTTCTGTTTAGTTAGTTAAGGCAATGTATTTAATATTAACCGTTATTAAGTATTTCATAAATATTATAAAATAAATATAACTAATAATTTAACTTAATTTTAATAATATATGGGCGCGTGATAAACTTTTTTCCCGTTTTAATTTAAGTTAGCGGTCAGTATACGCGCGTATTTGTGATATTGTTATCGAAATTATAACAACATTATGAACCTTTAAGTAAAGTGCAACCAAATGGTTAATATGCACAAAATTCCTATATATTTAGTTTCAACAATTCAATCCACTTTTAGAATTATAAGAAAGATTTGAATTTAATCCGAACTTCCGTTAACTTTAATAAAACAAAATTAATTTTTGTAAAACAATGTTAAAACTGTGCATTGGTTTAATGCTGAACTTCATTATTAATAATAGCTATAGATGTATATATAGATACGGTAATAATTATTATTGTTGCGAATAATCACGAGTTCAATAATATAATTTAATTTAAATGCTGTCAAAATCTCAATTATCGTTACAGTTTTGACTGAAAATATTTTTTGAATTCTATGCCAATCTTTCGAGAATATTCGAAAACAATGGAATATAAATCATAATTAATGTTAGCTATAGATATTAACAATGATTATTGTTGGGAATAATCACGAGTCCAATAATATAACTCTTGTTAATAGCATACTTCAAATGCTAACCGAAATCAGTTATCGATTCAGTTTGATATTATTGTTAAAAGTTATTAATTGATAAATATTTGTGAAGATGTCTTTAGTGCTATATATATCATACATAGTGGTTGCTGTGATTTGGTGTTTCATATCTGTGTTGTCAATAATTGTATATTTCTGTAACACTGGAGACGATTGGAATAAAGTTTATGAAAACTGTGACGAAACCAATGCTAAATATTCATACGTTGTAAGACTTATTTTTGGAAAACACCATAAAGGATACGATTTCCATAAAACAACAATTACTGTGGAAATATTAGATTCTCAAAACTATTCGATATCGAAATTCTCATTCACACCAAAATATATGGAAAGTTATGTCCAACACGAGACTATGACTGATAGAAAAGTGGTAAAGTTTATTCTGTATCGAAAGATAGAGTTGAAAGATATGGCATGGAGTATATTGAATCACAATTCAAAAACTGGTGGAACTATTCATTTAACGAAAATCGAAATACAAGACATGAGATTTGATGAAACGAATTTCGCTCCAATAAACGCAAAAATATATAATCTGCCGAAAGAAAGAGTGTATAATAAGCAATTTTACCCTTTGGCTACCATAGAAAATCATAGATTAGAAGATGATTTGAGACCATCGATGACATTGAATTGTCTGGAGTTTATAGCATTTCTGTTCATGTCATTCAATATAATATTAATTTCGTGTGTGTTTGTCATACCATGCAGTACTCATAATCGAAAGTTTTGCGTTGACTTTAGCGATGGATTACTTTCCAGTGGTTTCGCGGGATTAATGGCGAGTTTGATCGGTATTATATGTTTCACAGTGACTATCGTTATCTTTCGATACTTTCTAAAACGATATTACGCTAAACGTGTTTATCCATTCAATTGGATTCGTTTGGTTTATATACTTTGTCTTATTCTTATTGGAATCATATTCGGATGTTTAGCGGCGTTTTATGGATCGAATAACAATAAATTTGCTGAAACCAATCCAAATCAACCGTACGATCACTCGATATATTGGACACTCGGGTGTGGTATCGGTATTATTATATTCGTATTGCTATGGCTTCCGTGTTTCGCTATTATCGGTTACTTTATTGGATTTTTTGGTTCTATAACCGAATCAAGCGAACAATCACTCGATGTTACGACGAAACTTAGCAATAAGAAAGTGGACACCGAATCATTGAATACAACCAGAAGAACGAGAAACTCGTCAGAAAGTATTGGAGAAACGTATTACAATCAAATTACTGGCAAAACTAAAGTCAAGTCAATATCACAGTATAGAACACCGAAAAAGTCGAAATCAAAACTAAAACAAAAGTCGACCGCAAAACTGAATTCTATGCGAGACACGAAACAAACTCGAGAAGAGATCGAAGAAAGCGCTGATTATTATCAAGAAATTATGAAGAGTCGCACAAACGTTAAATCTGTTTCACAATATCCAGGAATTGGAAAATGAATTTAGTGTACATTTCATAAGTTTTTTTGTTTTAATTAATTATTTTCACTTAATATGTTTTTCTATTAATAATTAATATTTTATTAACAAATATAGTTTAATTGTATAATAGCCGCAAATTTTTTGTTTCTTATATGTTTTCAAATGTATTGTATGTTTTAATAAACTAAAAATTGATAAAAAATTGCTTTCTGAGATATTTTGATTGTGATTATTTTTTGCTTTTTATAATTTAAAACTCTGAGATTAAATAAAGAAAAAGAATTAATTCACGCGATTATAACAATATAACTCGTTAATTATAAGTTTAAGTTTAATCAACGGAAAATTTTGTTAAAATAAATTTAAAATATTTATGAGTTAAAGTGTAGTTAAGGAAAAAAGGTAGTTTTAAATCATGACTTTCAGTGATTATCAGTACTTTAAAATATGACCATTTATTTAGTTTTATTTAATTATAGTAAATATGAGTGAAGTATCAAAAGAAAACAAAACAGTGGAACTAAATGATGAACAAATGAAACAATCGGTTAAACAAACAGTAACGGCATTTGATTGGAATGTGTTCACGAATAGAAAGTTGGCATTAAAACAATTAAAAGATAAAAAAGAATTTGTGGACATTATGATCACTAGCGAAGACGGAGCCGAAGAAGTGGCACACTTTGCAGTTTTGTCTGCTTTGGGCAAAACATTCTCCGATTGTATAATGGAAGCGATGAATGAATCAACGATCGACAAAGTACTGGAAAATGGAACTGTTGTCAAATTAATATCGTTGCCATTAATCAAAAAACAAGTGCTTAGCGATATAGTTAATTGCGCGTACACTGGAGTGATCACCACAGATATGGTGAAGATTTGGGATTTGTTAGCGATGGCAGAGCACTATGCCATTAAAAATATAATATACGCGTGCCTTACTTTTTTCATTTATCACATCAATATTCAAAACTGTGTTCAACTGTTTCATTTGGGCGTTAAATATGAACATAAGTTGGCAAACTCTACCTGGAATTTTATGAAAAAATATTTCCAAAATGTTAGATTCAAAAAACAAGCGTTAATCATATATAGCTTAGAATACCTTTTTTATATATTGATAGGTTGTTGAAGAATGCAAAGAGTTTCCAACTCTAAGTACGCGACACGCCATTCAATTGATAGATGACGATGAGCTGAATATTAAAACGGAAACAATTGTTTGGGAAGCCATTCGACGCCTTTATACTCATTCTCTCGATCAGCGAAATCCGGAAGATATTAAATTATTGTTATTAAAATTAAGATACGCTCGAATCAGTGTACAATATATCACAGATAATATCCTAAATAATCCGCTCATAAGTAAAACTAAAGATTCGAAACGAATAATTAAACAGATGATATCCGATCACTCAAATCAAACGAAAAGTTAGTTTAACTTTATTGTTATATCAAAAAACTTGTACTAAAAACTAATTGATTATATGTACACTGGATTTAGAAAAAGATGGTTATGGTAATTATGTTTGTCTGGTTCCTCGTTCTGGTCGGCCACGCATTCCTCATGAAGTGATATTCGCTTTGGGCGGATGGCAAGAAGGAGTTCCAACCACTCTAATCGAAACGTACGATATTCGCACTAATAAATGGTTTGAATCAAAAATATCTCACAACTATCCACGCGCTTATCATGGAATTCAGGTTTCATAAGCTTAGCTAAAAATTATAAAAATTGAAATAAGACTATAATTAATGTATAATATTTGGAATATAATATCAGGTAATCGATGGTATTATTTATGTAATCGGCGGAACAAATGGTCACGATATACTAAACACAGTGCAATGCTTTAACCCAATTACGATGAAATGGTACGAAAGAGCAAATATGTTGGAACAGCGGTGTTATGTTAGCACCGCATTCGACAATCATTTGCTTTACGTAATGGGTGGTCACAATGGAACAATTCGAGTGAAAAGTTGCGAAGTTTACGATCCCAACACAAATATGTGGTCAACAATCGAGAGCATGAATATGGCTCGAAGTGATGCGTGCGCTTCCGTTCTCAATGGCAAAGTTTACATCGCTGGAGGTCTTAATGATCAACTTATTGAGAATACGGTTGAAGTGTATAATCCCGATGACAACACATGGAGTTTTGTGCATCCATTGAATATTCCGCGAACTAGTTTTGCTTTAGTCAGTTATCATAACTGTTTATACGCGATCGGCGGTAATAATGGTATCGAGAGGTAATAATGTTAACAAACTATTTGTTTTTATCAATATTAGTTCAGTTCATAGTTTTGCGTTTATAATTGTTTTACTAAAGGATGCAAAGCGTAGAACGCTATGATTGCGATGCGGATTCTTGGGTTCAAGAAGCGGATATGATATCCAAAAGAAGCACATTTGCGGCCTGCGTTATTGAAGACCAAATTTTTGCGATCGGAGGATATAATGGTTTGTATTTTCGTTCGCAAAACAATTATATACAAACTTTAAACCTAAAGCACTAAAAGCTTATATTTCAGGTCACACTCCGATTTCGTTGGTGGAAAAATATGACGACACGAGTAAAGAATGGACAACAGCGCGAGAAATCAATCACGACAGAAGTGGATTAGCGGTTTGCGTACTCCAAGGACTTTCCAATAGCAATCAATACACATATATTGGGCATACGATTAAACGAAACGAAAATAAAAGTAAGAGAATATTGAAGAAATTTATGGGAGAAAAGCAAAACAGACAAACAAATGACGAAGAAATGATCGATCAATCGTCGGTCTAATTTTTATTTATAGTTGAAAACATTTCGAATAGCATTTATATATAAAGAAATATACTAATAAAGTTGTCGGCAAAATATAATTATTAATAAATTATTCAAAAATGTTTTTTTAAAATAATATATAGATAGATACATATATATTAAATTAAACCCATTAACCGTAATAGAGTAGGTTCGGTAAAATAAAATAAAAATAAAAGTAAGCGCCATTAAAATATAGATTAAGTGGTTTTATACCGCAACTAACGATCGTAAATAGATCTAATGTGACTAGAAATTGTTATAAATATATATACAGTATATATTACTGCATAAATAGATCTATCATTGATGTATAAAATAGTTTAATCTCTGATTTATAAATAGCCTTTACATTTAAGATATTTATATATCTTATTTTTATGTTAATTATATTTTCAATGATGCGTTTCTCGAAATCGCTGCCAATATACTAACTATGCTTAAGATAAAAACAGGTGCGTTGTAATGATATATTGAGGAGCCGTTTGAATGCTTGAGAGCACCAGAATAACTTCGTCCTCTTCTGCTATCACCGCCATATAAATCTACTTCTTTCCAAATGGGAACTAAATAAAAATCATTAATTTTTTATGATTCGTGCATATTTAACTTTAGTGTATCAGTAAACTTTTTTACTGAGATTCACGAATGGGTGGAAATCAAAAACCGAAAAATATTTTTGGGATAAATTGTTTTGCTCAAAAAATATTCACAAAATAAAATTTTAGAAGCATAATTTTCCTAAACTGGATTAATTTAGTAGTACTTAATTTTTTTCTTAGTTTTATTTTCTAATAAAATTTTTAGCAAGTTTTTAAAATTATTAATTAAACTTGATTTTTAAAATAAAGTTATAGAATCAGTGGAGTTCCGTCGTTAATTTGCTCTTATGATAGCTTAGGTCTATTCGATATCATACCTCCAGTGCCGATTGGCTCGTTTTTAACATCAAACATATGCTGCCTATCAATTTTTTTCTTCCACCAATTTGAATCAAATGAATCTTCAATACCAGAATTATCACTGTAAGGTCTGCTATTTGGTTTTGATGGCATCGCTATGGTTTTAGCAAAACAAAGAAAAGCATAGAAAAAATAAACATTGTTTTCTTCGCTTAAATTGAATAATGGATTTATTATTTTTAAAGAAAACTTTTTATAATTTTGCGTTTTTTTATAAATATATAAATAAATATAAATAGCCTTTAATGTCATGTTTAATGCATAAAACGTGAAAATGTTAACGTGAGTCTATTATATCAATTTTATTATAAACTTACTATAATATTTCACTTTAAAAGAATAGTTGAATTAACATTTAATATTTATTTCCTTATGTTTCCAAGTATCTTAAAATATAAAGTAATTAAAATGCTATTATTTTGGGTTTAGTTATAATCACAGTTGAACTATAATGTGAACGCAAACACGCCTTTAATATGACTTTTATTATTCAATTTCCTTATTGATAATTATTTAAAAATGCTTTATCTTAAAGAAGCCTTTAATTTAAACCTTTTATTTCATTGCTCGTGATTTATCGATAACTATGCGAAAACAATAACTTAAATACAATGCGTTTTAATTAGCTATAAAAATAAATTTTAATTTCAATTTAGGGTATTTTAATTATGCCACAATATCTCTGGTTCCATTTTCAATATATTCTGATTGCTCCAAAGGTCGCCCATTCATTAGTATAGTGTACCTTAAAAAAGTATTGCTAACTGGAAAGTTGTCGGATATGGATCACCATTGACGGCCAATATCAAAAGCTATTATCACCATTGTTAGCTAAAATTTTAAATGGTATGTCATTTTATAGGAAAAACCAAGAAAACATTTTATTTATTGTTCATTGATATAACAAAAGCAAATATTATTTTGGAAATTTTGGTTGCAGTATAAATTAACTTTCGGTATAATTGTTATTGGGTTTACTTTATTATACCAGACATATATACGTTAAGTGTTCGAGCGTTATAATCTTAACAATAAAGAAAATCAAGTTTTATGCGACATTATGTGCGCCGACGGTGGGAATTCTCAGTTTAAAACTATAAATATTTTAATATTACGCTTATATTTCCCATAATAAAGTACACCCATGTTATTATTGGGTTGATTAACGTATTTTAACATTTAAAATATCTAGAGTTAAGCTTTGGCTGTAAAGTTAATCTTATTAAAATTTCAAATATCAAATTTCAATAGAGAACTTTTAATCATTATAATTACTGCTTATTTTATTTTGTCACATCTTTTTATTAAAAAAAAATCTAACTTTATAACAGCATAAAAAATTTTATTTTAAATTTTAATAACCGGTAATTCAACTCTAAATGGCTACCATTTTACAAATGACATGCCCTTAACTGTAATTTGAATAACAATGTAAATAAAACAAAAGGTAAATCTTTTATTACCGTAAATTACTTCAATTGAATTATATTGTTTTTCTTAATGCACATTAGCTTAATGTTCGCCTAAAGTAATTTCCAAGCACTCTGACTGACTTTTAACGTGTAATTACAATGAACAGTATAATAAAATAGTTTTTTTTGTGGCAAAGCGGATAATATGGTTATCCATGTTAATTTCAAACCTATAAAACTTTTCAACCATGATCTTGACCCAGACTCGTAAGCTTATATAACTTTTATTGTCATAATGTGTTTGCGTCTAATGCGCATTAAAGATACTGTAAAACTGGATTTTTATAAACACCTAAAACATCTAAAATGCAATTTTTCTTAACATGAGAACACATATGGTGGGAGAATAGTTAAATGACAACGCGATAATACGAGTTCATTTAAGCTTAAATTATAATCCTCTTAATTTATATGAATAATAATTGAGTTCAGTCTCACCCTTCAAGAGGTTTAGTGTGGTGTCATATGACTTAAACACAATATTGCCCATCACTTATTTAGTGCTATCATCACACCAAATCTCATATCCCGAATCAATAACTTAACCCCAAATGAAGCCTAACATTATTAGCCGTTAGATTTAGATCAGACTCCAGAGGCAGAGGCTCTTTTGCTCTAATCAATTATTGCTTTTTCAAAATAGTATCTATTTGTTTATAGGCAATTAAGGATAAAAATGCAATAGTCAATAAAATCCGAATATAAAATATAAAAAAGCAATGCAAGAGAAACAATTTTTACAAAAACTATATATTAAATTATGTAATAATGAAATCTAGCATGTAGTCAATATTAAAACAAGATTAAGAGGACACTTAACACATTTTTAAATATTGAAAGATAGCACTATTTTACATCAATTACTTTTCAAGTATTTAATGATTAATTTGCAAACTATTTCATATCAATACCAGTAACAAGGATATTATAAATACGTTAACTTCCAACTTACCCCTTAAATTATTCATTTCGAGTGTATTATTTTGCGTCACAATCATTACAAAACACAAATATATGAATAATAATTGCCGCAAATCGAGCGAAAAATTATTATTGTTTTTAAGGCCCGAAACGGTTTTCGAAGTTTGCTTCTTGAAACTTGTCATTTCTTCGCTTTAAAGTTCAAGCAAATGTATAGTATATATTAAATATGGGTTCACATATCAAAATATTGATACTTTTTCCCAGTGGTTGTTCCGACTAACAAAATAAATATCCTTTGTTATACTTTTACAAAAAAAACTACAGGCAAAACAAACTTAAAAATTGATATAATAATTCAATAGTTGATTGATTCAATGATAAAAGTTTGCGATAATTCCCTTATTAAAACAATCAGATGGAGTGTTAGCTTCAAACTACTTCTTGAAATGAGTTTACGCGAGAGATGTATCTAAAAAAAATATTCTTCTAACCGCCGCTGGCATTAATGAGATAACTTAAAAACATGTACTGCTCACACAGTACCCCTATTTTGTCGGCTAAAAAACTAGTTTTGCAACTTTGAACGCATTGTTATGAATGCTAAGTCATAAGAAACATTTTTACGCAAAGCTGTAGTGTTTACACACAAAAGTATTATTATTATTATCATTATATTCTATTTATATATATTATAACCATATAAGATATTTAATGATATTCGCTACACTCCTCCGCAATACTGATCTTTCCGATATAACTCTTTACGCGATTATGCGTAGAAAAAGGTGTCGTGCATTCAAATGCTTTAATTTTACAAACAAAAACCCATGTAAATTAATAAAAGCATGCAGTATTTTTACGATTTAATCCTCCTCACAGTAGACAAACATTCTTTATTATTTGTATTGTTACTATTGTATTTAAATTTGCTGAATCCTAAAATAAAATTTAAAATAAATATATTGTGACCTAAAGTTAAATATCTATTCATGAACATGAACCGAAAAGATAAATAATTTTTAGTATTCGTTTTAAATGTTGTCCGACTTAAGCTAAAATTATTTTAATGTTGAGTTTTTGAAAAATTGAGACGTTTAAACATATTTATAGCAATATATTTTATATCATAAATATTTATTAAATATCCTATAGGATATGATGAAAAACTGGTAGAATAAATTTAATAATTGAACGTGAATAAATAATACGCTAAATTACATGTTAACAAATATACGCAATATAAACGAATTGTTATGAACGTGGATAAAATAGTAACGTGTTTTTAGCCTACAATTGCATTGCGCAATACACCTGCTATGTGACCAACTATCTTCTCGCACGCATTTGTTAAAGTAATTTATAACTTTTGAAGCTCTACTTTTTCTAACGCTCTATACTCTATCCAAATATGTGATATCAAATAATTCGACATACAATAATACGTACATTAGAATATAATCACGTGTAAACAATTATTTCTAAAAACATATGCATGTTTACTCCTAAAATTGAATTAATGTTACGAAATCTTAACAGTTATTATTATGAAGAGCTACTAAAAATGGTAACTATTTATGGCATAATTCTTTTTAATAAACATTTAAACTAACCATAGCATTTAAAAATAATATTAATTGCAATTAACCTTAATTGAGAAACTGAATAACACATGGCATTAAATATTTATTGTTTATGCCATTTAGAATTAGCATAATGTAAAAAAGTAAAAAAATTATAATACAAAAGTTTTTCATTAAAAATTTATTAAATATCTGTACGAAAACATATTAAAAATTTTTGTCTATACCATAATTATCTAAACTAAATAATTAATGCTATTTAATACAATAATAAGTAATATTTTTTATAAATAAATTAACCATAGTTTTAATCTAATGATTATAAACCAAATTTAATTAAGATTTTAAGCTTATTACGAATTAATTGAAAATAATAATATCGTAGTTTATCTTAAAACTATAAAATCTAAGTTAAACTACGGATGCAAAAATATCTTATAAATAAAAATTTGAAAATAAAAAAGACCCACTGATCTTAACATATATTTAACGGCAAACCCATTACCAACTGCTGAATGCTAACTGAAGAGGCGTTTAATATTACTCATGAGTAGTTTGCGCTAAATTTTTCCTATTATGATATATCAGAAATATAAATGATAGTTACACCGCTTTTGTCATATTAAAAATGTGTTCTCCATGGTTACAATTTTTCGCAGGTGAAAGTACAGGTGCATCAGAGTATCACAAGCAGTCTAATTCATTGATAGCCGACGACTATGATGCATATCAAGTGTTCTAATCGTGTGCTGTGTACTCTTTACTCCAGCAAAATGACCGGAAAGTACTACATATCAGTTAATCGAAATGTTTTCTTTTTTCATATCATTTTATAAATAACCGCTCAATTATCAGTTCATCAGTTATGAGATTATTTTTAGAATATTTTTCCATAAAAGTAAAAAAGTTTTTACGTACAAAAGAATTGACTTTAAAGCAATTATTTAAATAAAGTAAAGTTAATGATTTGGTTCAGATTTTAATGCTTACGCCAAATAAAAAACTATTTTAAAATTGTAAATAATGGTAAAAATGATGAGCCAAAAATATATTTTCCAATTAGCAAGTGTTTTATCTCTAAAGTTTGTTACTATTACTGCGAAATGTAAGTCACCGTTGCATTATTAATATAAAGTAACTGTATTTTAAATAATCGTATCATAGTTGCAGAAAACGACACCAACACTTTCGATAGTTTTAATCTCAATAATAATTTAAATTTAACGGCAAATTTAAAATATTCGGACATATCTCTAGTTTATAAAAACAATTTTAGCGATCATTATGACAATATAATCAAATTAATAAGGACTAAAAAAGATTTAAGCGAAATTAAGCAACAAAATGATAGCTTAGCAAATTTCAGTTTTAATTCCACAGAAGAGACAATAACGGAGATCGTTATCAATGACGCCAATAAGTTAACGAATATAAATGAGAGTAACTCCCATACGAATGTGTCATCGGCTTCAGTTGCTCAGATAGAAATAACTACTCCAATGCATTATACAAATAATACATCAGAAACTTTGGTGCCAATTACTACAACATCAGTTTATGAAAATAGAGCAACAGAAAGCGCTTCAAAAGTTACCGAAACAAACGGCAGCAATGATTCATACACATCCATTACGCCACAAATCACTTCAAAAATATCACTAATTACAGAAAAAGCTTATACTAAAACAACAGAAAAATCTTATAGCGAAACAACAGCAGTAACATTTATCAATACATCATTAAACTTAAGCTTAACGCAATCAACAACAGAATCGGTGATAAAAACTACTCCATCCGCCAAAACTAGTGATCATGAATCGGTAAATGAGGATAAAAAATTATTTCAAGGTTTTCTACCGTGTGAACTCGAAACCAGTATCGAATGCACTGATAAACAACTAATAAAATGCTTTGGCATCGGTTACGTCGATTGCGGATCGTATAGAAAGCGAAGGGCAAACGACGAAAACTTTACTATAGATACTATAGACGATGACAGCGTATTTAAATTGTCGCTCGAAAAAAATTCTCAAAGTGATTCGATAGTAAATAAAAAATGCGTAATAACTGGTTACGTTGATTGCAACCGAAATGCCGAGCAAATGAAAAAACTATGCACTGGTAGAGGCAGTTGTGTGCCAATACAACCGGCAGACCAGCAACAAATCCAATGGTGGAAAATAGGATTAATCGCTGCGCTATCAGCTGCGGGCGCATCTGTATTCATAATTGTTACGGTCATCGCTTATATTTCGTTAGTATTTATTTTATTTTTATTATAAAATTAAATTTTAATTATTTTTTATTTTGTTATATTTCTTAAAAAACAAACAATTTGTAACGATTATTATATATTACAGGTGGAATAAACTAAAGGTAAGACCAGAAATGCCAACGAATGGCTATCAAAATAGCGTTATACACAACACACGCGTCTAAATATCAAAAGTTCAAATTCAACAAATAGCACCAAAATGTGAATGTGCTTCGAGTGACGGTCGCTGTGTTTTAATGGCATTACTTTTGCGCAATATTGTAATACTATGTAAACGTTATGGTTGTGTGCAATCATATTATATTTTTAAATATCGAGTCAACCGCATAATTATACAGTTGTGTGTTCAATGTTTTTACTTTTCGAAGCTCTTTTAATGTATCTTCTTTTTCATTTTCTTTCGCAGAGTCAATAACATCCTCTCTCTGTAAATCAAATTTTTGTTTTAAAATCATAAATAATATTCAATGTGTTCGCATTATTTTAAAATTATTTACATTTTTCATTGAAAAATCAGGTTCAGTGCGCAAACACGCTAAACTATTAGATAAGCTTTTATTGATTTTCACGTAAACGCATCCCTTATCGTAGGCGTTATCATTACTATCGCCCGAATTACTAATTAATTGACGTTTAAATTGTTGAATAGCTATAGTCGACGATTTTGAGTTTGAATTCAGACCAGAAGGGGTGGCCATCACTATTATATTTGATATCGGACCTGATAATAGCATGAAAAATTAATTAAAATCTGTAAATACTATTACGAGTTTTTTAAGTGAATCCACGAACAACCGGTTTTCACAAAAATAATTCCACAAAAACTATGAATTGTTGGTCGCAGACATAAGCATTGGTTCGTCGCTGCGCTTAAATAATAAAAACCATTTAAACATAATACCTTTATTATTGATTGTGCGCATGCATTGTTTACTCGCGATGTGCCATATCTTAATGTCCTTATCTTTTGAACCAGATATTAATGCCAAACCATCTATAGAAACCGCTAAACACGTAACAGCAGCACTAAATGAAATCAAATTTTTAATATACGATATAAAATAATTTTTTATAACATAAAATAAAATAACTAAAACTATGTTTTAAACCTGTGTCCAATAAAACTGGCAGAATTTTGTTTATCGCCTAAATTCGACGGTTTTTCGTATAATCTTGTTTCGTATATATTTCCGTTGTGTCCGCCAACAAACAAATAACTTTCCGCGGAATCCATGACAACAGAGCACAGAGGCGTATCGAACGATATCGTAATCACTAGCTCTCCAGAAATCAATTCGTAAATCTATATTCGTTAATAAAGAGCGCAAAAAAATTTCAATACTAAACGCGAAAATACGTGTGATTAGAATTACAAATTGAATTATTTGTTTAAAATTGAAAACATTGTAAACAAAAGTTTTATATAATAGCATTTAATACCCGACATGAGTGGTCAGCAGAGCATACGGCGCATCGCGCTCTAAATCCGCCAAAACCAATGTGAATGTCAGTGATCGCTGCGGTCTGTTCGCACCATTTATATGTCGGCTCAACGCCGCTATTATCCAAACTCATCAAACTATTAGATATAACGTTAGACAATCGCCAAACTAACGCAATACCGTCTTCACCTCCGCTAACAAAGTACGAGTTATCAGTGGCTACTTTTATGCATCGAATCGGTTGATAATGTTTGTCCAATACGGCCACCAAATCACCCGAAATTACCTAAATTTAAACAATATTTTATGAAAAACTGGTGTCAATTATATTAATAATAGTGAATGAATACCTGCCAGATATAAATTTTAGTGGCGATCGCGACAATACAATACATTCCATCATTCGTTACTTTAAGTGCACTCACTTTACCCAACAAAACCATTTTTAAGTGGACCTGATCTTTACGCTCGAGAGACCACACGTTGATAATTGGCGAGTCTTTTTGGGAACTGATTAAAAAGCGATCGGCGATCAAATCTAGACAATGCGCGTCCACAACGCCTGAACTCTTGAACGTGATTAATGTGTTTCCAGTTAACAGATCCCACACACAAATATGCCATAATTGTCCATTTAATTCGCTACTAATCACCACCTATTAAACCAAATTTATCGTTAATCATTTAATTATGAAATTAACACGTGTTTTTCAGTTACTTGAGTTTGATTCGTCGACATTGTTTTGGTTAAAAGTTTTTAACTATATTATAGTTCATATTTGTAATTCACAGATGTCGCTCTAACACCTCTGCTATAACGTGTCTATTGATTTACGAAACATTTTCTCGGTTTAATCTTTTGGACAGAAGTGTCTCAATTGAATCATCTATTCATCGTTGAGTATTTTCAAAACCTATTGATAAAATCTCTAAGTGTTTAAAAATGTAAATAACATATATTGATAATTCCTTTTTTGCGCTATACTTTTAGAAACTTTTAAACTTTTTACAAATCGAATTTAATTTTCATTCAAGTGGAATAATCTTAAACTAAGTATGTTTGTAAAGAATAACTTTTAAGCTCATATTGAAAGTTATATTCGTTTTTAAATTAAATTCATTCCTAAGCATTAGCTTTAATTTTATGCAAATATTTTAGAAAGTTTTAATTAAAATTAAAAAGTTAGTAAAACTTTATTTGAAATACACATTATAATGCGAATCGGGAAACCGATCTTTCAGCCCCTCGGGCCCCACAAAAGTTGTCGTGCTTTATCAGGTTCAGAAATTGAATTGAAAAAATCGTGTAGACAAGATATTTCGCTTTAAAAATGTAAAGCCTGAAAGTTATTTATTTTAGCACAAAATATAAAATTTTCTGTTGCAATCTTATATAAATGTCATTTATTGCTCAATATAATAACAAAAATTTATAGTGTTTTAATAGACATTTTATTTTATATAAGATCTAATTATGATGATATAAATAAATAAAATTTTAATAAAGTTATAAGTAATGTTTCTGACAGGATCGGGAAAATTCACTTAAATTTTACTTTTTTAGACTTTAAATTTTGATAATTTTTTCATATTCTAATACACATCAAATTGATTATTTGGCTCTTGAAGAACTTAGAGGTGAATTAGTTGATTTAGTTGAACTTAATCTTAATCTGGATCATAGTTATCGTATATTATGTAAAAATTTTTAGACAACCTTAAAAAATTCATTTACTTTCAGCGAAATTCTTTTATCTACAAAACTAATGATCACATGGCCAAACATTCGCGAACTCATTCGTGTCCGCATTCAATCGTTTACTGCTTTAAGCCTTACTTTACAACACTTAAATATGTCTAAACAGTCAAAAAGAAATGTTGACTATTGAAAAAGATTTGAATATTTTTTTAATTCAAGGATGTACTGGAATGCTTAGTGTATGGACACACTTGAAATCATCTTCATTATTATTACAACGACCTCAGCATCGCAGCAACACTTTAAAACTTGAATTATTTTCACGTTACACCCAATGTTTCATCGACTGTTTCCGCACGTTAACCTAAACGTGGTGTGTGTCCAACCAATCATTCTTTATAGCATATGTATCCGCGATTTAATTTCAATAACATTTTGATGAAGCAGTACAACACTGTCTTATATCATAAGTTATATTGTGTATGCGATGTTATGCTAACTTATGTTTCCATGAATTTAGTGCTGTTATTCTCCAATAAAGGACTATAAAGTTCAACGTCTTCGCCAATACTACTCTTTAGGTATGTTGTTATGTGTAAAATAATTTTATATTTATTTCTAGTTTAATTTTTAAATTTCCATTGTTTTCCAATTGAAAAATCCAAAAAACTAATAAATTAAAAATGTGTAGAGAGTTCATCGATCTTTTTAGGATGTTTTTTGTTTCTTGTTTTCAATTGTTCAAAAGTTTTTTTATTTTTAAAATTTGTTGAATATTTGATGAGATGCTAATTAGCATTTAATAAAATAGTTTCCAAAATAACGATTAATATTGTTGGTTCAAAAACAGAGAACAAGTGACACAATGAAGTTAACGATATCTCGTTGGATACTATTCGTATGTTCAGCCGCTATTCTATCGGGAATATGCGATTCACAAGTAATATCTTATGGCATGAGAAGATTAGCGTCTTCAACAAACCAGTTCGGTCTGGATTTGCTTCGGGCTATGGATCGGTCTGAAGCGACAATGGCTTTCTGCCCATTTTGTATCGGTTCATCTTTAGCGATGCTATTAATTGGTTCGAGTGGTGTAATGGAAACAGCTCTGCGACAGTCATTATATCTGTGGGGAATGCAACCGCAGGAAATTAATTTAGCCTATTATGATCTTATGAATCATTTGGGAGTGAATCTTCCCAGCGGTATTCGACACAGAAAAACGGGTATTATATCGGGTGGCAGCTATTCAACCAACGAAACCCGAGACAATGAAATCATATTTATTAATAATATTTACGTTCAGCGCGATTTCGGTATCAATTATCACTACCACATACTTCTCCAGAGATTCTATAAAACGGCTGTCCATCCGTTGGACTTTGTTCATAACGGAGAAGAAACGCGACACCATATCAACGCGATCGTCGAATTGGAAACCGGAAACAAAGTGAAGGATATATTACCGGATCACGTAACAGCTGCCACGCAGCTTCTGCTGTTAAGCGCGCTATACTTTGAGGGCACGCTTGACATTAGTATGAGTTCTTCGAAAAGAACGAGCGGTAATAACTATCTGAAAGCGTTTGACACGTTCGGCGATGAGCCCATTATTTTGGAATCGAGACGATCGAGGATTCGATACGGAATTAATTCGTACTTGAATTGTACTGCAGTTGAGATGCCATTCAAAGGCGGAATCATATCATTAGTGGTTGTTATGCCCCACGACTCCAATGGATTGGATCTATTGCTGATGCGAATGAGCGCTCAAATGCTTAGCGATGTCATCAGCAGTTTAGAAGTTAAACGAATTTCGTTAAAAGTAAGTTGAAATCAAAAAACAAATAAGATAATGATTTAATGGTGTTTCCACCCATTAACAGATGCCGAAACTTAGTTTCGAGAAAAGTAATCGTAACCTTTCGCGTGCGTTCGTCAATATGGGTTTGTCTGATCTCTTTAAGCCTGGATACGCCAACCTTTACGGTATAAGTGATTACAAGTGGCTCCATGTTTCAAATATTTTGCATAAAACATACATCGATGTCAAAGAATTGCCGAATATAAATAGTAATGGCAACAAAACGATAAATCCGGTGCATTATCAACACAGCAGTCACGACGTGATTCACGTCGAATTTGATAAGCCTTTCGCATATTTTATTTTGGATAACGTGAGCGGTCTTGTATTGGTTATGGGAAAGGTTGGTCGTGAACCCGTCAACTATAGACTTCCTGTATGAATCAAATGCAGTTTATGTACAGTTAAATTTTATTTATGAAATATATATTTAACTTTAAAAGCAGCACAAATCAACTATCAATTCTAAATGATAATAGAGTGGTGCGTCTATTATCGTATTCAACATACTTATTATCGATTGAAATTGCTTTTATAATCGCAAGCGATTTTATAAATGAATTATTTTGCAAATGCAAATTTTAAAGTTATGAATTTGATTTATGGAAAAACCTTAATAATATTTGATAACCTAACTGAACATTTAATTTAAAGTACCGTAATTATATTAATGAGAATTCAAATATTTGTAAGCACACATTAATTTACAGTAATTATAATCGTTTTTTTTTAATTTTAAACAGAGAAAAGTTTAATGTAAAATTATTAATTTTTCAGAATTTTATGTGCACTAAATATTCATTTATTATTTTGTAATTTGTAAAAATAATGTTCATAATGTTCAAACTGATTTTTTTGATTTGCCATTCGTAAAAGTTATTTTGGTACTATATTTAAAATTAATTGATAGTACGTGTCCAAAACTCTGTATTTTAATAAAATCAATTATTTGGAAAGTAATCTGTTTTATTTATGAAACTTTTTAAAAATTATGCGATGACAAAATAAAAGCATATACTGTAAGGTAGATTTTATCACACAAAAAAGTAAGCTCAAGCACCTCTTGAGCACATTCTTATCTAAGAAGAGTTGCAAAAATTTAAGAAAAGGAATGTTATGATGACTGAGTTTTCGAGTCGTGTGGCATAACAACCATAATGATATGATTCTGCCTTTGAATGGCATCCTAACCGCATTGCAATAAACATTACAAATTAGAATATGGTTTATTTGGATCTCATACGTAGGAAATAATGTCTGCGTAACACAAATATTGTTAATGCGAAATATGAATGATTTGTGTCATTATAATTAATTAACCATATGTTTAGCTTAAGCCATTTCTTTGTACTGTAAGAGCTATTTATTATATAATGTAAAGACGTAATGTTCTGTTCTGTCATCGATTATAGTAAAGTCTAAGTTATAACCTAAAGTTCTGTAATTAGAATTACCAGTTTAATCATCAAAAACTGGAATTTTACTAATTAAAACTGGACAAAAATCAACTCGAAATTTTTTTATTAATGCTATGTTAACACATGTGCTTGATTATTGATTTTTATTAAATTTTTACTAATTCTTGAAAATATAAATTAAATATTACAAAACCCATAATAATTTCTGTTTATCAATTTAGTATGAAAAATATTTTGCTTAAATAATTCTTAAATCATTAAACTGGATATGCACTGGACATAGTGTGCCAAAACGAGACATTCCAGTCCAAAAATGGACATCTGGTCAGTCTATTTGTAATAGTTTATTATTAGCACTACTTTTTCGCAAATATTAATCAAGAGCAATATATAATTTTCTCGTATGATAGTTTAGCGATGACGAGCAAATCAAATGGGAGCAAATGGGTGGAAAATTCCGTTTTCTAAAATTATGGTTATATTTTTAAGGAAATTGTTATTAATAATCCATTGTTAAGCCTATTGCTAATATTTTGAACAAATAATTGAAAAAATATTTTACGTTTTTTTCTCTCAATATTTTAAGAACTTTATTCTCTCTAAATATTTGTTAAGCCTCTCATTTGTCGAAAATATCTCTAATTTGATAAATAAAATGTCATTTTATCACCAGAACTGAGGAAATGGACAAATTCAGCAAATTATTATTTTAGCTTAAATTACAAGTCAATATTATATAACTATTTTAAGACAGATTTTTATCCGATTATCAGATATATTTAAAATATTACAATTAAATATATATATATATTTATTTCGAGTGTTTTATTGATATGTTTTATTATTATATAAGGTTATTTTGATTATACTTCTATTAATAATATTTTAAATTTAGTTTTTAAATAACTAGAACAATTAACCACTAAAAATATTAAAAAAAACTATTATTTCACTTTTAAATTAAAAATTATTTTCAAGTATTCACATTAATTTTATATTATTTTTAAATTTTAATATATCTAAGGATCAGTTTATAATATAGCTTCAATGTAGAATTTTGTGTGTATTCAATATATTTCAAAGAATGCTGGGGTTTAATAATATATCAAAATAAAAATTTATAGTCTGAACTAGACTAGTAAATCGACAGCAATGTCAGAACTCGTCGACCCCGAGATGGTTGAACCTCAACCCGGCCCGACAAACTTATCGGGTACCATACAGACCCGATGATCCATTTTAAGCAAATGTCAATAAATTATATCAAACAATAACGACACATTCATAGAGATCTCACTTTTAATAGGTTAATGCATATTTTTGTAACAATAATATTAGTTTTTGAGCCAAGATGGCAAAAAGAAAAATCCTTTTATTAATATAAGAAATAGGAGAAATCCCTTTACTAATATAAGACTGCGAACGTACGGACGGACAGACATGGTCAAAACCATAAGCTCTACTTTTTTTTAATAAAAGTGAGCTAAAAAATACCACATAATTTAAATATTGTAGTAGTTTTACAATTATTTAGTTATATATAAAGTTCTTTTTTTAAAAATGCCAAAAGTTTTCCTAAATTTTTCCTAAATATCTTTGTAATTTTATGAAAGTCGGGTTTTTCATTAAAAATTTTAAAACCCGGCAAGTAACAGCCCGAACCCTACTTGACCCGTCGTTTGGGTAGCCGTTTAATAGTTTAGTCTGAACTTAATTATTAAACTTAATTATTAATTAGCCTGAAGTTTATGCATAAAAGTTAAAAATTATTTCAAAATCAAAACTATCTCATAAATTAACATTAGAACGAACATCCAAAATGAGCTCACTTTGATTATAATATTAATTTAATTCAATAGACAAAAACGAATTATGATTTTTGTTTGCTTTTTTAAAATTAAAAATATTAATTCTATTGTTGCAAACTTTTTGTTAAATTTCATTTTTAAGCAAACAATACAATTTATTTTTATTGTTATTTTTTCGGATATTAAATAAATTGTTTTAAATAGTCCTACATTGCGTGTTTATAAAAATTAGATTCCGCTTACAAAATATTATTGATTAAAAGTTTTGTTTATTTAAATATAAAATACAAAAATGTTAGGCAACAAAAGAATTAGTATTTTGAGTCAAAGTACTTTTTGACACAAAGTAAATGCTATTTATTTTTAATTCCTATAACTAATGCAAATGTCTATAGATTTTATAAAATATTAGAATTGCGTATAAAGTGCGCGTATTAATAATGTTCGTTCTTGTAATGAGTTAAAACTTCAAATTTATAATTCTAAAAATATTTGAAAGACTAAATTATAAATAGATGGTTTATGTTTAGATTGGTTAGTTATTATTAGGGAAGTGAAAATCGTTAATTAACGATTCAACAAAACAGTAACCATTTCTATTAAAAAACATTTAATAACCCGATTAAGACTCAAATTAAAAAAATTTAAGTAAACGAATTAAACGAAATAAACGATTTTTGACAT
>JAQIXJ010000948.1:0-25321 GCA_034700185.1 Phthiracarus laevigatus | reverse complement strand
GATCGATCAAAATAATGCACAAGATTAAAGATTTTCTGTGCCATTAAATTGCTTACCAAACAGCAAATATTCCCATTTATACTATATACAAAACAACTAAAGCTCACAATCAAAACTAGAAAAAAATTAAATGCAAAGAATAAACTACCAAAATTTTTTAGCCAAGTTTATTGTCTGTTTAAGCCATCATTATTGTTATTAACGAATAGATAAAACTACTATTCCAAACAAGAACGACACATTTACAGAGAGCTCACTTTCTTATAGTTAAACTAAGCTAAATTTTATTTAAATACTCAAAATAAAATACGTGCAAATTTTAATGGTCAAACTAGTGCGGACACCCAGACGGACAGACGGACAGTGTCAAAAGCATAAGCTTGCCTTTTTAAAAAAAGTGAGCTAAAAAAATTAGTTGCCAAGTATTGTTTATTAGGAAAAAGATATTTATTAAAGATTAGGATTAAATCATTGACATAATATATAGTAAGTTAATATATGTATGCAAACTATAATCAATTGAAGCAACGTTTTCAAATTGAGGTCCAATTTACGGTTTATTAGATTATAGTTGTTTTAGTAACTTTAATAAACTATTTTTTTATATATAATTTATTAATTATAGAAAATAATAATTATCGGAATGTACTTAATCTCAAAGTTCTTTAAAACTGGCAAACAAATCGATATACGGTATCACAAAAGATTTAGATCTTCGCTGATTTGGCCTCTTTCTCGGCGGTGCACCCAATCGTTCACACTTATCAGACTCTTCATTATACTCAGTGCATACCAGATTAACGACATCACCGAACAATGCTTTAACAAAATCCACTGTAGTTTGTATGTGAAACGGTTTACAATCGCGAATACGTTTCATACGGCTCTCGAAACAGGGAAACATTTGAAAATATGCGCTTATTATTGAAAAAAATAATTACATATTTACGTTATTTAATGATTGCTCAATAAAACATATAACATACCAGCAGCTATAAGGTATCTTTTTCGTATCATCCAATTCGTTTTTCGCGCCCAACAATGCGTCAATAAACTTAGTGTAGCACTTATTTAACTCAGGATTGGCCCGATTAACACATGGCGCTGACTCTATTAAATCTTCGAGACGCTTTGAGTCCTTTTTGCATAATTGGCTAATGATGTTATTAATTGAATAGCTAATCACACCGAGTAACTGTCGAGGAAGATCTTTTAAGCAACGATTCTTGTAGAAGTTGGCTTCTTTCATAAGATTACTTGTTTCACTGTTAAATCAAGATTTTATTTCAAAACTTAAAATTACAAAAGTTCTCTCTCTCTCTCTCTCTCTCTCTCTCTCTCTCTCTCTCTTTCTTTATTTCTTTCTTTCTCTATTATTATCTCTGTATAACACACTTGCAATATTTTCTCAAATCATTTCCTTTGTTTTCTGGAAATTTGCGTCCAGAATTGCCAATTGTAACGATCTTTGCCACAATAATATCTGCACGCCTTATTGTATTTTCATCGCATATTTGTTGAGTTGATAAATTGATAAAAGCAGAATTCAATAGCAAAATTGAAATTAATATATTCATTTTGTCAAAAATGTTTTAATTATACATATGTGCTGCAACATTAAATGTTGTACTATTAAACAGTCTTCAAATAAACACATCTTTATAATGAACAAATATTCCATAAAATTAAGTTGAGACTCTGGTTAATTATAATATTTAGCTGTGGTACAAATCGCAAAATTGCTGTTCCCTGTGGGCATGTTTTCTGTTAATAAGCAAACGTCAATCAACAATTTAGTGGTTTGATATAAAATTTACCACTCTATAAGTTCTACAACTCTTCTGAATTATTTATGCATTTATTTAGTTAGAAATTTTTATATTAAAATAAAACAAAGAAGAAAATCTTTTAACATATATAAGTCTTGGAATCAAGGATTTTTGCAGTCAAATGTCATGGATAAAGCGAATATGACTTGCGAAAACATTTTTAAATAATTTTTCTAAAAATAAACATCTAACTCTTATGATTGGATAGAATACAGCTACCAATATGTTTATTTATTTTAAAAAATGTTAACCTGTAAATTTATTATTTTTAATGAAGATTTAATTTTTTTTCATTGAACGTTATTAATATTAAAGAAATGAAACTTCTAATGAGTTAAGAAATTATTAATCTTAATAAACTCATTTTTCCCGCTTCTTTTAAAATTCAATAAAAATTATTTATCAGCTTAAAATTTTATTTTTTAAAATTCAAATGCTAATATAATTTACAAAATAAAATATGATTAAATAAAAATAATCATATATTAAGTGTTTATTAATTTTGAAACGGGAAATTATTTTCCAATACTACATATTACCTTAATGCAAATACCATGAAATATCATGCATAACCTGTTAGCCTTGCTTTTATTTTTAAATTAATATGATAAGAGAGTCTTTAACTTTATCTTTAATTTAGCTCATAATTGTTAACAATAACTCTTGACTGTAACCGTGAACTTTGAAATCAAAATTGGCATTAAAGGAGTCAAAAATGGCCAAAATTGTGTCAAATTAGGCAAAAATCTGATAAAAATATATAAAATTTAGGTTAAAAATTAGTGCCATATCCCGCTTTTTATTGAAAAAACATCAAAATTAAGGCTCTAAATAGCAAAAAATACCAAAAAACTGGCCAAAATATACAAATTAGACAAAAATGACCAAAATTAGGAATAAAATTTGAGTGTCATATGCAGGTTTTTGCCATAAAAATAGTTATTTTCAGACTCAAAATGGCAAAATATTACCAAAAAAACTGGCCGAAATAGAAAAAATAGACTAAAATGTCAAAAATTTGATTAATAACTTAAGTGGTATATGCAGCTATTTGCAGTAAAAATATGGCAAATGAAAAAAGCGAGCGACCATAAAGTACGGTAACTAAAATTTAAATAGCAAAGTCAGATATTATGACCGTATCGATCTTGTTTTATGTTAACTTGTTTTATTTTTGTTTATCCATCATTAACAAGTCACTTATAATAATGATAATAATTTACATGTACTTTTCTATGTTAATGTAAAAATAAAAACAAATTTTATTTTATTTAAACAGATTTTGTAAGTTTTAAAAGCAATCTCGCCTGTAAATTAAAAATATGCTTGGAAAGATTTATTTAAATCTAATAACTATAAATAGTTTTAATTGAATTTTCCATTGATCCGCAATTTTATTATTTGAAATTCTAGTAGTTATAAACAATAATAATTACAAAACAAGCAAAGCAACATATTCATAGCGTTTAGCATTATCCTTACCTAACTTGTAACGTTATTCATCACGTTATTCATGTGTATTGCAGGAATCAAACATTTTGGATGCTCACACGTCTAAAACTTGTATCAAAAAAAATAAAATGCTAAGCCTATAAATTGATTTGTTAGTTTTTGCGCGCAATGCAGGTTACAGTAAAAACCATTTCTGTTAACATCGGAAAATTGATAGTTATTTGCTGGAATAATCGTTAGAAAAAAAACGTGGAAAATAATTTATTAATCGTTAGAAATAAATGGTCAAATAGTTAGAAAATTCGTTAAAAAATCTATTGATTTGAAATCAAAAAATTTAAAAAAACTTAGGTCATTCAAAAACTCAACGGATTTAAAAAAGCCCTGTGGGCATAAATATTCTTCGAAAATGTTTTTAAAAAATTTTTCCACAGTAAAACCTTAAAAATATGACTCCACTCAAAACTTATCGGATTTTAGCGACAATTTTTTCAGTATTTTAACGCCAATTCTTCCTATTTAAAAAATTGAATTCGTTAGAAATAAATAAAATCGTTTGAAATTTTTAAACCGTTTGAATTGTTAATTAAAAATTACATTTTTAGAATTGTTTAATTTATATAACAACATTAGAATAGTCACCAATACGTTTTTGAATGGTTTTAACAAATCGATAATTAACGATTTCAAAGGCATTAGTTATTATAATTTTTTAATGTTTCTTGTTTTTGGTAATAAATTAATTCAAGATAAAATTTAAGATATGCATTTGGTTAATATAAATGTTTGCTCATTTAAAATAGAGAAAATAAGTCTAATGAATATGTTACTAATATCTGTCCGTCCGTTCGTTCGCAGTTTTATTGTAGTAAACTGATTCGACAAATTTCTTATATTAATAGACTTTTAAAAGAAAAATAAACAATTTTTCGAAGAGTCTATGTAAAATTCTATTAATATATTTTTCATTAAACATTAATATAAATATAATAATATTATTTATTAAATTAATTGTATGATAATATAAAAATTCACTACGACTTCTTAGTTATTTATAATGGACTAGATTATTCTCTCACACTAAAATCGAGAGATTTTGCGCACTGAAGTGGGTTGTTAGTGCCTTCTTGAAATAAACGTGTATTTTTACCATCTACAAAAAAATTAGCTGAGATTTAATTAATGAGTTGACGTTGTTATAGATTATTGTTATAAAAATAAATGAATTATCTAATCTGTATGTGCACTTTATTTATGGAGTTAACATTATAACTAGGATGACAAACTACTTTTATGTAAACTCGGGAGGTTTTCAACGCGAGATAAAATTTTAAAAAATCAGAAGTATTTATATTAAAATCATTAATAAATTGAAATTAAATTAACATAATCTCGATGGATTTTATAAGTAACTTAAATAAAAGGCAATCCATAATAAAGCTTAACAAGTTTCTTTTTTATCAAGTTTGTTCTCTTGAATTTATCAAAAAAATTTTAATTTTGTATAAATTGTATTGAAATAAATTTGAAAACCAGAATTTGCAAACCCGCATGCATTCAAAAGCTCTTGATTAGTTAATTTTCTTGTCCCACAAACTTTTGCTTTAATTATAGAAAAATTATAAGTTCTAGAAATATTCTTATAATTTATTTTTATAAAATTTTCAAAAACATTAGCAAAATAAATAAAGTGTACATTAAGATTAGATAATTCAATTATTTTCTATAACAATAATCTTGAAAAATATTTAAGCATATATCGCAATCAGGTCACGAAAAATATGTTTCCACTTCATCGTTGCTATCATATTCATTGAAGCTCATTCATATGATTAAACATATTGCGTATTAAACAGGTTAATACGCCATTTTATTAGAAAGCTCTTTACAATGGAAAGTAATAAATTATTCTTTTATTCGCTGCTTTGGTCATCTGTTAATGAATTAGAGGCTGATTTGGATAAACAGATTATATTGTTAAGTGTTATCCTAAACGTTTTTCAACTAAAAAGTTATAATGTCAAAAATTTATTTGATGGTCTGGATAAAAAAATCGAGATTAATTTTAAAGAGTTGCATAACAGTTACAAAATGTGTTACGATAACTCATTGACCATAAATCACTATTTACAAACTGGTAGATTTGACAGAGAATTCAGTGAAGGCGTATTGATAGGCAAAGGAGGCTTTGGTCATGTATATAGTGTTTACAATAAATTAGATAAAAAGTATTACGCATTAAAGAGAATTAGAGTAATGGGTAAGTTATGACAACGTTTATTTTTCTAATAATATTTATATAATGATAATTTTTTAGATTACATTGACCATGACATTGATAAAACTTTAAAAGAAATTAATATTTGGTCAAAACTTGACAGTCAATATGTTGTTCAATACAAGTGCGCGTGGTTTGAGAATGTGGTATATAAGTATGAATTTGCATACAACGAAGACGGCACTGAAGCTAATTTTGATTCCTGTAACTACACGTATACTCCTAATCGCACACTATTTATTCAAATGGAATTATGCGAAACTACGTTAGAGAAGTTAATAAACGAATTAAATTATGTATTAAATCAAAGCGAACAAAATGGTTTAACTGCTGTCGGCTTTTATATTGGGTGTCAGTTATTTTTAGAAATAGTAGAAGCAGTCAATTATCTTCATTCACAAACTCCTCCTCTAATACATAGAGATATTAAACCACAAAATATTCTCGTTAAACAGCATTCAAATGGCAATAAATATCTTAAAATCAGTGATTTCGGATTAACAACATATCACGAACAGATTTCAATGACACACACTTCAAAAATAGGTACAACTGATTTTACAGCACCCGAAGTATTACAGGGAAGAACGTATGATGAAAAATCAGATGTATATAGCATTGGTGTTTTGATGACGAATCTTTTTCTTATGAATAAAGAAAGGTAATTTTGTATTTTGTTATATATATTAAGTTGCTAAAACTTCTCAATCTCAATGCTCCTAAAGTTGTTAATTTTTTACGAAACATTTTATTAAATTATAGCTATTTCATTCTTATTAAGACACTAGAGAACCTGAAATTGGCCAAATATTAATAAGCCGTATACACCCCAGATCCCCAACCATCCATTCTGATTAACCTGCATATGCTATTAGGTATTGCGCAAGGAGTTTTCTTTAAAACTCTATTACATATTATAGCTTTAAACTTTAAGGAATTTGGTATGCGTTAAATCCTAACCCTTAATAATATAGGATAATCTTCATTGCTTTAGGGCGAATAAGATGTCCCAGATTTTATTTTACCGAGATTATTACAATCAATAAACATTAAAGGTTGAAAACGGGTCGCGTGGAAAGCGGAAGGGAGTGGGAATGAGACAAAACTTTGCGGGATGGGAGGGAATGCGATTAACTTAGAAACTAACAGGATGGATGGGAGAGAGATTAATTTAGAAAATAACTGGAAGGTTGGGATTCCAGCGAATTCCCGCATTTGATTTTTTCCGCAATAGAATATTTCAATGAAACACGAATTAAAACAATATAAATTTTATAATTTGATATAAAAATTTTAGTCAAACGATATAACACCAGATTTAGTCATAAAACTTATTATTATACAAATTGTATAACTTAAAATTTTGTGTACATAATTTAATATGTTTATTCATTGTGGGAATTGCGGAAGGGAGCGTCTAGAATGGTAATTTTACGTTTTCGGTAAGGGACCCACGGGAATCGAAAAGTTTACTTGCGTGCGGGAGTGGGCGTTCAAAGTGAATATTTTCAACCTCTAATACACAAACATGTATAGCACTATTTAATTAGATTTACAATAAGATTAAAATTATGTAACAAATTAACTTAAATGAAATTTTTTATTAAACACAGAGCGAAAGAAGTTTTAATGTCTATTAAAAATAGAAAAGACATTGTTGTGGATTACTTATGTTGTGATATAAAACATGACAATCAGTTATTTGAAAACATTTATCCAATATTAATGAATATTATTACCTTACAAAATGATAATCCAGAAGAACGGCCAAAATTGAATAAAGTTATGAACACAGTAAATAATTATAAAATTACGTTTGATAAGATCAAATCATGTGAACAATTAACAGATATTTATTACAATTGGTCAGCTAATAACACATTTGGTAGTAAATTATTGAATCAAATATTTTATAAATACTTAAAGCTAGATTTAATTAAAAACGCTTACGACTCAACAGAAATTAACATTTTAAATATAGTTTTGTTATCTAATTTATTAATCGAAACTAATATTGTAAACGAAGAAGTAAACAATCATTTACATAAGAAAATAATTCACGGGTTAAATATCTGTCAATCATTTAAGGATTTAACTTCGTTTATTGAAACCCAATTAATAGGATGGAAATGTTTTATAATCATATCGAATGAAGAAACAATTGGGAGTCTTATAAAAGCACTATCAAAACATTTTATCGAATATTATATAATGTTTGATAAACTCAACTACAATCATGATGTAATATTAATCAATTTAGCGCATTATTGCGAGATTAATTTTATGCGCAAAAAATTTAACGCTAATATAGAAAAAATTAAAGATAACGATGACATTTTACAACTCGTAAACTTGCTTAGTGTTTGCGAGCCATTAGACAGCACTGTATTATCGAATCATGAAATGTTTTCGAACCCAGATATATCTCATCTGTTAGAAAATGCAAATTACATTATTAAAGACTATTTTGATATTATAATTTCTACTAAAGACGACAAATTTTATTTATACGAGAAATACAATGAAGATAATAAATTACAACAAGTTTATGCGATCAATAATATAAGTTTAGAAAACATAAGTAAAATCGATTATAAGTTCTTATTAAATCATAACAATTGCGTGCATTTATGGTCAAAAACCAATCAAACGATTGAAGCTAAACCCAAAGATTATGCAAATGTTCAGCCCTTTAATTCTATTAACAAACTTTGTGTCGGTGACGATCACTCAATGGCGTTGACACGAACTGGTGAAATATACACGTGGGGAAAAAATTATTTTGGGCAGTTAGGTTGCGGTAATAACTTTGATCAATTACAGCCAACAAAAGTCGAATCACTTGAAAATGTTATCATAATTGATATTTGTTGCGGAAGTAATCATTGCTTTGCTATAAGTAATACTGGAGCACTCTATTCATGGGGTCATAACTATAATGGCCAATTAGGTTTGGCGGATAACGAAAATAAATTTATTCCCACTTTGAATAAGGATAATTTGTTCAGAAAAAAACCGATAATCAAATTTCTTTGCTCAGTAGCCTCAAGTTTTGTGCTCACATTTGATGGTAATGTCTACACGTGTGGGAATAGCATCACATACACTGATTCGTCAAATTCATCCGTTTTCATTAAAATTAACAAAAATGGAAATCGATTTGTGGATATTTATTCAAGTAATGAAAACTTTTTAATTGCGTTGTCTACTAAACAAGAGTGTTTTGTTTTTGGCAGAATGGAAAATATTTCAGGACTTGTGATATATATTAGTATTCTAACGAACACGACATTGAAATCAATTCACAATTGTTTTTTCGTTTATGGGTCATTTTTCTCAAACTATAAATTGCACGAGCCTTTTGTATTCAGTGATTATTCTTCTGATAATAACTATTCAGAGTATAGATTAATACAATCGCTTAAAGAGAACGCGTTATTTGCCATAAACGATAAACTTTTTAATGAAGAAAGTTATTTAAAGATAAATTATTTAGTAAAAAATTCCTTAAATATTTGCGTTTCATTTCATGGAATTAAAATGTTTATTGAAAATTTTAATGAAGAGATTGGCGAAGAACAAGTAGCAAAAACAAATTCTATGATTGAATCCATTAAAAGATCACCTTATTTATGCTTTGTTATGAAATCCACTAAAAGTTATTTTGATGAATTCACAACTATTATGAATAACAACCGATTTAACTATTTGTTATTTCACGACAATGATTACGAATTAATAATTATTGTTTTTGAATACGTCTATTATCAGTTAATGAAATTTTGTTTTGGCAGAAATAATCTAATTATTGATGTTTCTTCTATCGATCATTTCCCTCTTGAAAGTTTTAAACAGTATTATTTAAAACAAAGAGAAAATCTAACGACGAAATTTGATTATAAAAATTACAACTATTTAAGAACATTAGATCAAACAGTAATTAGTGTTATTAAAATTTTTTCGATCGACTGTAACAGAATATTCTTGATAACAAACGACGATATAGTATTAGCTTATGGCGATAATAAAGACGGATGCCTTGGATTAGGCTATGAATCGGATTATGTAAATGAACCAACAATTGTAGATGAGTTATGTAATAAAGGAGTTTATTTATTTTTGGCGAAATTTATTTTTGGCTCCAGATCTATGGCAGCCGTTACTAATGATGGTTCTATTTACGGATGGGGTTACAATTCAGATGCTAACCCGCGCTTCAATAGGAAATATTTTAAACCGGAATTAATAACGAATTGCGGTGTAACTGAAAAACAAATTAAATTTATTTACTATTTATACAGAAGTATAATTATCGCAAAAGAAGATAATGAAGTTTTTCTGAAGCCAAATGATAAAGGAATTATCAAATTAGAAATGCCATATATAGAAAATAAAAAAATTGATTCATTTTATGCACAATTGTATGACTTATTTATGGTTACAACTAATCACACTTATCACGTTAATACTACCGATATTGAGTATGGAAGGAAAAAGATAAACATATTTGATTTTACAAATCTAAATATTGAAATCGTTTGTATGGTCGCAGGTATACAAGAAAATGAAAATTTGATTCTTAGTAGTAGTGGCGATATTTATAAATTGCATCTTTTCGATATAATCAACGAAAATTATTTAAAAAATTTTGAAGTAAAATCAATAAATGACTTTAAAATTGAAAAAATTAATAACGATTCCGCTAAATTTATTAAAATAACATGTTTACAATTTAACAAAACACTGATAGCACTTTCAACATATGGTTACTGTTATATAATGAATGAACATTTACAAACATTAACTCAAACTCCAATAAAGTCAATAGAAAATGCTTGCGCCATTTATAGTGTACCACAAGTTACAACTACTACTATAAATATTGAAGATTATAACAATTCTCCCACATCAAACTAATTAATATTTTTATTATCTATGTTTCTTAGCTGTTTAAGCTTTTATACGTTAAATTTTTAGCAAATAAAAGAATTGTTTAATATTTCAAGTCTGTTTTTATAGTTTAATAAATTTAAGATCCTTAATATATATAATTAAGGTCTAAATTTTTTCCATTTTTTAAATAAGATTCTTTTTCTGTTACAAATATTTAAAAATTTATTAAAATTTGCATAACAAGAAAAAGATGGCTCATCGGTTGGACGGGGTCTGGTTTAACCCCTTCGGGTTTGGTAGGGTTTGATTCAAGCCTGTCGGTTCAATTATTATTAATTAGTTTCAACATTTTAAATTATTAATCAATATTGTTTAATTTTTTAAGTCTGTTTTTATTGTTCAATGAAGATAAGATCCTTCATTTACAAAGATATTAGTAAAGAGTCAAAAAGATTTAACTATTTTCTACTATTTTATTTCATAAATTCTAAGCATATAATTGTTATATAAGCACGAATTACATAGTTTGGAGTTGTTTTAGCTCCATTAATAAATGCTATTAATTGTGACTTTTAATGATAAATGCCATAAAAGCTATAAATTCTAAAAAATGCTATTTTACCTAAAACCGAAATAATTTGGTTTAAATCTGAATTGTTTAATTAAAGTTACTAAAACAACTATAAAATAATTATACGTAAATTGGATGTTAATTAGGTTAGATTATAGCTTAAATAATTATATTAACTTATCATATATTATATGTCAATGATTTTATCCTAATCTTTAAAAAATATCTTTTTCCTACTAAACAATACTTTTCAACTGATTTTATTAGTAATTTTAATTTTTATATGCAAACCTTTCTACAGCTGTAATGATTGCGGTGCATCAATCAAAGTTAGTTTTGATGCTATAAAAAATTATGATTTGTGGGCATTTAAATGCAGACACGGTTTGTTGTTTTCCGTAGCATCAAATACATATAACAAAACGTTTATTTGGTTATGATATTGTATGTATGCGATGTTAGGCCATTCAATCTTTTTTAATGCTAGTAACCGCCTTAATTGGAAAACAAGAAACCATGTCTGTTTAAATGTGCACATTAATAAGTATGAGTAAAAGTTTTCAAAATTTTTTCAAATTAATTTACAAAAATTGTTTTTGATTCTTTTGATTTATTACCACGAGCATTAAAAGAAGAGGCGACCTTTGATTTTGGTCTGTATGACAAATGTTTAAATACGGAGAATTTAAAAAGAAAAAGTGTTCCATTAGTTTTATTTTGGTTTTTGGGTGATGGTTGAGTTTAAGAAGCCGATATTTTTGCTCATTTTTGGCTTTTTCTATACAAAAATTACACCTCTCAAGCTATCGTTATATTTCCACTCCAACTGAGTTGCGAGTGTAATAAATGTTTTATTAATTAAACGTAAATGAGTGTAAAGTTATTGTAAACTAAAATTACTACAGTTAATGTGATCTATTTTTTGCCGTCTGTGAAAATTTAGTACTATTCTTGGGTTTATTGGGTTCATTAATGGAAAGTAAGGGTATTAAAAAATATCAATAATTTCAACACTTGTATCGATTTAAAAGCACTTATTCAATTCAAGATTCTTACTATAACTTTGTTTATAAAATATTAAAATTTTTTTTATAATTTTGATAAATATTTATTAAAAATACGTTTTCTCTAACTATTAAATTTAGTAAAAATGCAAAATCTTAATGAAATGTCTTTTATCACATCTTTAATTAAATAACAATGATTAAAATTTCGAAGTGTGCTACAGATGAACAGACGCGACTAACATGTGCTCGTCTGAAGACAATGACCGAAATCTCAATGATTGTTGTGGTGAGCCTTAACATCGAACGTACGAAAATATACTCGCAATGACCATTAGAGTTAAATTAATATTAATTTTGCAATAATTAACACATCAAACGATTCACTATTCTAGTGATTAATTAAAATAAACATAAAATATAATTTTAATTTCTTTATTTCATATATATATCTGAATCGAGTAATTAATATAATACAACTGATTTTTAAAACCATATATTATTAATAATTATTATTTTTTCTTTTCAGAGAACGATTAATCATATCAAAAACGTATAATTTAAAAAATATTAGTAATTTTAGTTTTTTTTTCTTATTTTTAGAGAATTTTCGCGTTTGACCAACGAATTTTGTACGTCAATTTAATATTATTTTTAAAAATTTAATATTAAAGAAATATGAAAATTAACTAATGTTAAAGTCATTAAAATTTCAAACTGCTTTATCACATAATTAAAAAGAAAAACTTATTCAATTTGATTTCGTTTTAATTTTCAATTTGCAGTTTTATTTCACTTGAAAATTAATCGTATTATTAATTTTATTCGTGTTATTTTTAAATAAAGTTACTTACCAATTAACTGATTGGATTAGAGACGCGCGCCAAAAAATTGACGAAAATTAATTGAATGTTATACACCCCGTATACGCCTGAAATCCTCCATATCCACCTCATAATAATAATTATTTTAACAATAGTTTTTCGATTAATGTCAAAATAATAGATTGGTATTTATTTATTTCATAATAACTTAAATTTTATTATGTTATTCTCGGTTGAAGAAACATTTTCATAACGTCTTTGTGTTAACTATCAAGTTATAACTAATTATAATCTACTTTCTTTAGCTGTTTTAATCATTAACACTTCAGTGGAAAAACTGGATAAAAACAACCCCACAGTGTCTAAAAACCTTTGTAACTTTTTTATAAGTTGAAGTAATTTCCTGAAATTTTAGGTATTCTTCGAATATATACACACTAAAAATATTGTAAAATTTCATGAAAGTTGCTATAAAAATTTTAATTATATTAACATGTTTTTAAATTCAAGTTTTATCGTGGGTAGAGTTTATCCCGTAACACCTAAAATGGATGGCAATGTTAATCAATGGGATTTGCACCTTTTTGTTAACTCAGTGCAAAACATGTTCAGTTTATTTGACAAAACAAAGAGGGAATACATTATTTGCTATTCCTGTGCGTTGTTAGTATTTTGGGATAAAAAAACTTCTAATGATTGCGATATATTGTGATCTATAAAAGTAATCGTTGCTCTAGAAATTATTTTGCACTTAACATTTACTTTAGTAGTTTGGGGTTAAAACTGGTATTGCTTACGATATATAGTAAACAATTCAAGTAATCGCTGCTATGGAAATTACACTGCTGTTTACAATAATGATATTGTAGTTTTGAATACAAATTTCGTTTAAAATAATTTTCTATAAAATCACACTGCATTTGTTTTTGTTTTTTTCCATTATGTAGTTAGTTTTCGAATCAGTGCCAAGGTTTACATTTAGTGATATAAATGCATTGAAACGGATCAGAACACAAAATTGTCTTATTATTTAAATAAATTATCGAAAAATCATTTTTTAGTAGAAGCATTAGATTAACTTTAATATTTAGTTTGAAAAACTTGCTAAAAAATTCCATTTTTGATATCTTGTAAAACATTAATATTTGTTATGTATAATTGATGAAAAATTGAATTCCTTTAACAACTTGCCTAAAAATTAATATTTCTTGTATTTATTGAAAAAAAAACGTTTTGTTAGCTAAATATTAGCAGATATTAACGTCCCAAACTACGTTCTACCATATGTTAGTTGTTTTAAACTTTTTCATCTAATGACAGTCCATTTTTTATCCCAAATACTCACTTCATTTTTTAAGCAAAGCGAAAATAATGGCGGTATAATAAGGTCACTATTTACAACGAAATACTTTAAAAATTGGGTTATGCGTTTATAAACTATTGGCAGGAAATGAAATTCACTATTTATCCTGAAATACTTTTTATAGTTTTAAGCATTTATAAATTATTGGACTTAACTTCAGTTAATTTTTTATCCCGAAATACTTTATCCATTGGGTTGAGCGTTTATAATTTATTGGCGGGAATTGAAGTTTACTTTTTATCCCGAAATAGCACTACATTTTTTTAGCATAGCGAACATATTGGCGGTTTAATAATGTCATTTTTTATCCTGAAATATTTTCTATTTTTTGTAAGCGTCTAAAAATAGTGACGTGTGTAAATTAATAGTTATCCCATAATACTGTAATGGTTAAGTTCAATATAATATTTTAAATTCATGCATTGCACGTAATATTTTTATGATAATATTGATGGGCATTGCACTACCAAAGTAATGGATAAGTTTAACCCCAAAATACTCAAACTTACAAAAATTTGGTAATACCTCTGAAGTATTAATAAATTCTTGACTCAATAGTCTAGGTAAAACGTGATCCCATTTATTAATACGTTTATTAAATATTGTTGATTACACCCTAAGTTATTTTGTCAATAATTTGATTTTCACTGGTGCGCAAGAAAACTCTGCACAAACAGAAAAGAAGAAAAGCGATTATCTAATTATAAAGCGTTGATAATATCTTATTTTATTAAAATTATTTTGATATTGAACGAAAATTAATATTATTGTTATAAATGGATTTTTGCTATAACTATAACTATATTAATTGAAAGGTTTTCGCCGGAATTCATGAAATATATACTGCTAAAACTTTGTGAGAAAGATTACAAATAAGCTATTCCTGTTTACTGTTTAAATTTCGTTTGTAGATCTGGAAAAAACGTATGACAGATTTAATCGCGATTTGATGTGGAAAATACTTTTAGGTGGATATGCAACTAATAAGTGCTATTATAAATTTATTATCACAAAATTAATATTACGAATAAATTCTTTAATATTTATCTGTTATCAAGTTATTTGTAAGTAATCATGCATTTATGGCTTATATTAATCTAATTACAGTTGAAGCATTGATCCGATTAATACCAATATTTACAAAATTAATTTCATCTTTACAGCTATAATCACCAGATCTTTAAGATCAGGCTACTATTGACTAAACATTGGCAATAGAAATAAGTTGTGATGATTGTGGTTTATGTAACCCATTAGGAGCTTCTTAAAATCTTTTAAATCTTACAATGATTTACTTCGCGATAACTAATTTAGATTATTCCGCGCAATGTTAAAGGAAAAACATTAACTTATTACTTCTAGTAAAAATAAATCTGGTGAATAAAATTGGTTTAAGAAATATTTTGAGGCCATCAATTGCTGATTTACTCGGGCAAGGAATCCAATTTCAATTTTACAATGAAAGACACACGATTAAAGGATACTTGACAGCTATACGTTGTGATAATTTATCACAGCATGAAATTTTAGGCATATCAAAATGTTTTAGCAATGGATTTATATGCCTGTGGTGTAATTCGACTTTAGAATAAATTCAGTTTATGCCGTTACAGGCAAACAACTTTGAAAAACGAACATTTAATACACTTAAACGACACATAGATTTAAAGCAAAATGGTGTTATTTGTGAGATTGTATTTAATGACTTATTTTCGACATCACAAAATCACAATCGCCGAATATTACACATAACTATTTTGAAGGATTCTTGCCAAAGATAATTGAGTTAATATTAAAAAATTATTTAAAAGATAAAATCTTTACAAAATTTGTTAAAATGTACAATAATTCTTATTTGCGTAATGGCAAATTAAAGGAATTTAAATACAATAACTTCAAGATATCTGGAAAAACCATGCAAATCTGTTTTTTTTTAAATTACCACAATTTTTTGAGCCTATACTGGCTAATAATATCGAACCAAATTATTTAAAAATAAATATCAAGTAAAGAGAGATGACAACTTTACTGCTGAAAGAAAAAATACTAAAAAGTGAAGATACTTTACTTAGAACAAAAATTAAAATGTTTTTCAAACTTTTGAAGCAAGACTTTCCAGATCACAAAATTATGCCAAAAATGCATTTTCTTACACACTATCCTGATTTAAGTTTATGTTTTGGTCCAACTGTTTACTACTGTACGCTAAGATTTGAACGAAGACATTAATACTTCAAAAATTAATGTTCAAAGCTACACAACTTTATTATTAATACGCATACTTTAAGTTCAAGACATCAAAGAATGTTAAATATTGAGAGGTATAATAAACAACACGAAAAAGTTTACACTATATCTGATAGCCAGTACAAGCAGATGATTGATATAAAAAGTAATATTTACTATGCAGAGTTAAAAACTGTTACTATTAGAAATGTTAAATTTAAACAGTACAGTTTTTATGCCATTGAAAATACTATTGACACGAGATATCCATAGTTTGGTGAACTAATGGAATATATGAATTGAACATTGAAATAAATATTTTCGTAAATTTGTTTGAAACATTTTTAATGAAATCTTTATGTGCATTTAAAATTGTAACATAGTTTCTACTTTATCATTTAAAAACCTAGCTTATTATAAAGAAGTAGAATTTTTTAAAAAATATGAAAAGATTTTCATAAATAATACATTCATGTAATGCCGGTAAAAGCGATTTAAACTTTTTATTAAAATAAAACTATGATTAAAAGTAAGATAATGTTAGTCACAACTAATTAAAATCGTTCATATAAATGGGACATTCCTCAGTGTTAGATGCTGAATCTTTACGCAATTTTGTAAAAGAATGTAACAATGAGTTCTTTATAGATTTAGGTTTCCCATTATAGTCGTAGTGCTCAGAATAAAGTCGAAGAATTAAATCCCGGATAATTGTAGGTTCAATAAAATCGGCAACTAACTGCTGAACAAACCAATCTCCGACTCTTGAAGTAAGTTGACGCAATTGACTTCAATTGCAAAGTGGTGCATTCAATACAAAAAGCCAAAAACGGATCGGTTGACAAACAAGTAGAATCACTTGATATATAACGAACATAAACTATAACATCTAAAAAAAGAATTGTAGTTAATCGCCGGTACAGGCTTATAAGCTCTCAATTAGTTTTTCGTAAGTAATCCAAACCAGACCAACAAAATTAGACAAAGCTTTTCATGTATTATGTTAAATGGCAAAAAACTGATACCATCGAAATTTATTATCGTACCAGAGGTACCAAAGCTTTTATAACTACATTTTGTTGTTCGTGGAAATACAAGTACCATCGGATTAGTCAACCCTGAATTGTTGTTCTTATAATTATACCAATCGAATCCTAATGAATTGAAACTATAATTAAGTATTGTATTCGTAAACCACCATTGAAATGCCAGATTAGTGATATACAAGAGTTCGCATAACATGAAAACAATTAAATATTTCCATCCACAAAATACAGTGTTGAAGACAGATGCCAACTTTCTATCAAAATCATCACTGTTTTGAAAATTTTTCTGTTGTAGTTCAATAATATATAAGTCCGTTTTCCTTCAATTTCCAAAAATATTTCGGCAATTAAAAGAATGGCTTGAAGAATGAGAACGTAAATTATCCACTGGTAGTACTTACGATGTACTCTTAGCTTGTCACCAGAAGTTTGAACTCCAGGGTTAGCCGATACCGGTACTGGTTGTGTTGGATTGGTAACAACTGAATATGTAGATTCAGTTAAACTATAATGATTTAGAAAATCGAGTGGCGAATCTTCGCGGTTGAAATTGCAATCCAATAATCTTTGTCCAAAAGTTTTAGAAGTTACGAAAACAGATCCAGCAAGAAGTATCCATACAGTAAGTGTTGATTGTAGTTTAAACATAATGTTGTCGACCAATACTTTTTTGCTGTAAAACGGAAGCAACCCTCTGCCGATTTTACTTATGGTTTGAATTTGTTGTACGCATTCAATAGTTGAGCCCATGTTTAACATCTTAACAATACAACTATCACACCTAAAATGAAATTATTTGGTAAAGCCTGTATCGGCATTGGGTAAGAGTATCGAATTAGCACTGCAACTAAAACTAAATTACTATAGTATAATAAAAGCATGGATCAAAGATAATCGTTTCGAATAAACAATATAGAATTTCTTGAGAACTAAAATTGATTTAATAATGAGTATTGAGCAACGTATTGAATTAATAGTATTAACGTTTGATTTAAAAATCAGCCTATATCGGCATTGGCTAAAAATATCGACTTAGTACCGAAACTAAAAACTAACTTACAATAGTATAATATAAGTATTGATCAAAGATCGGTTTCGAAAAAACAATAAAGAATTTCATGGGAACTAAAATTGATTTAATAATGAGTATTGAGTAACGTATTGAATAAGTAGTATTAAAGTTTGATTTAAACATTAGCCTGTAGCGGTATTGGCTTGGAGTATGAAATTTGTACCGTAATAGTAATAATATATTGAAAAGTATTGATTAAAATGATTTATTGAATTGTCAAAATATTTATTGAGCAATTGCAAAAACTTGAATACACATTTATATAAAATATAATGAAAAGTAAATTGAAGTAAAGTATTGATAAAAAAATTGATTATATTTGAATAAAAAATATAAAAGTTTATTATTCTGGCCGAAAGTCATTATTGAAATCTTACACTTCGTGTTTCGCATAGTAATTTCTTATATCTTTAGGATGCATTTTCAATCTTTGTCCATTTCTATTGAATCGGGTTTCTATTTAAAAAAAATAAAATTGATGAAAATTTTATACCCAGTACCGGGATGAAAATTTTACTTTCAAATATTTCAGAGTTTGTCATCCTATTCATTAGTTTATGCTCATTTTTTAGCATTTTTGAAGAACAATTTAAGGCCAATTTTTAAAGTATAGCGGGCATCAATTTCTGGGTTGTGTCCAGGAAAAGGTCGGCAATCAAACTCTTGAATTTTAACATGCATGTAAGCCAACACCATATCTCTCAATTAAGGAGTTATCGGCTGTCCATTCTTGTAACCTTTTAGGATAAAAATAAAATCAATGGCCGGTACAGGCAAATAAACTTATACTTTACTGCTATGAAGTTGATCAAGAGGTAAGACATTGATTTTGCCCCACATTATATTATTGGGATCAGTGACAACAATAATCAAATCCTCAGGAATGCCACACTTTGTTAAATCCCCAATTCCACCATTCGTAAAAACAATCCAAACTTCCGGATTTAAAAAGATTTTAATTAACTCTTCAGTTACAAGATCTAAAAGTATTCCTTAGAATAACAAAGCAGGATGAATTGTGTGAACATGTCCACCAACAGATGAACTTATATCTCTCGAGTTAATAAACGTTGCGTACTTCAACTAAATAATAATGTATAATAATTAAGAAAGCCTGCCTGTACTGGCAACAAAATACATACTGTAATGCCATTTCCGTGTTTGCGAAAGCTATAAACGGCAACAACTGCTGGTAGATTTGATCTTTTCATTTTATCCGTTTCTGATGACTGAAAAGCTCTGGTGCTAAGTTTAAAAGCACTATTAAACTCCGCTTCTGATAAACACTCAAGTCTGCAATACGAAAAGTTTATAATCGATGGCCAACTGAACAGAGGTATGAATTTATTAGAGCTGCAATAAGCCACGAAATAAGCACCGAATTTCGAAAAAAGATGTGAAATCATAAATGGTTTGTATAAACCTAATGATGTGGATTGCGATTTACAGTTAGAAAGTAAACGAGAAAATATAACGAAAAAACACTGTTTGGATCGTTAAACACCAATTGAACGGTTGTTTGAGGATCGCAAATGAAACAAAATGATGGCATTCATCATATACTCGATCACTGCACGTTTATCGCTCACCAATAGTTTTGTAAACTTTTCCTATGCATCGCTATTTGACTGAATTATATAATCAACTGTGGTATGCATTCGGTGAGCAATTTCCTCAAAAATCAATGTCTTTGTGCCATGGAAGAGGCGATCTTGTTTAAGTTAATACTCCAGCAATTATTGAAATTTTTTTTAATAAAAACGAGCGAATTTCTTCATTTCTACCCCCTGACCTTAGACCCCACTCTCGGAATGCTAAATGACGCTTGTTTTTCCTTTATTTTAGGGAAAAACAAGCGTTTTTCAGCAAATTACTGGAAAATAAAAAACGCGTAAAGTTTGATTTAAAACTTAATAAAAGTGTAAAGTTTGATGATAACGAAAACTTAAATGAAGAAATTGATGATAATGAAAGCAATGATGGAAATAGCGATAAATTCGAACATAGAAAAGTTGCCGTTAATACAAGTAGACGAGTGGAGCGATAAACTAAAAGAATCTGGAAATATAGAAACTATTAAAAGCTTAATTAAAGCGTTTGGCGATTTGCATTTTGCTATAAATCAAACGTGCGATGACTGTAACTATAGACTCGAAAGTTCAGAAATATTTAACGCAATCGTTTACGTCTGTCTCATTGATTTGTTACCAGCGCTACACAAATATTTACGTTTACCGCTATTATCCGATTCGAGAGCGAATGAAACTAAAATAATTGATCCAAAAAAATCGAGTAATTGGAAAAATTTAGTGTTTCCTAAGAAATCGTATTTGAGTGATGCGATCAAAGGGTTAAACACGGTTTCGGATAATTCATTAAAGCTAACTTTATTCAGGCATATTCTTCAATTATTGCCATATTATCTTATTTATCAGCATTTAACAAAAAAAAACTCGTTAAAGAAGCGATAATACTGTGGTCAGTGAGCGAAGAGAAAATTCGAGTGATTGCTTTTTTGAGTAATTTACGTATAATTAAACAGCAACAAAGACCACTGTTTACGAACGACAATTATTTAACAATATCTATACTTATTGAATAGCTTTACAATGATATAACGAACGAGTGGTCACATTATACTGATTTGAATGGCTGCCATCATTATAACTGTTATGATACATATTCGATGCAATTTGGAGAACAACCGCACAAATTGCCAATATTTGATTACTTGATCGCCAAAAACCAGCCAAATCACTTAGATCTAGTAAATGAGTTCGCCTGTACTGGCTATTTAAGGTTGTTTTTTCTACGTGGAAGAATGTGAAACGCATATACGAAACTCATGTGCATTTGCCGTTTAAAGTAATAAGCGTTCGCCCTGATATTATTATTTGTATGTTTTCATATATCAACGATAATTTTGAGTATTATAATGATATCAATATTCTAGTATTCATCGACAGCGATAAGAATGGCAAAGACAACGGTCAACGATTTGGACGATTATTCATTGTATCTAATATTCGCAAAACTAACGTTTATGATGAAAATGCGCGCACAATCTGTGTGCAAGAAGTGTTGTAAATTGATAACAAATTTGATTAACTCGCAGTCATAGCTCGGAAATAATATGATTTGTTCGAGTTATGGACATACATCAAGTTTTAAGTTATGATTGAATCGGAGACGTCTTTAAAAAAAGGCATACAGGACTCTTCTAAATAGTATTTTATAACTGGGGACATACTTTCCAGCGTTTTATCCAAATGTCCAAAACTTAAGTCATTAATACTGCAAAATTGTATATTTAGTCGCGATGTTTTAAGCGTATTTTGGGAATACTGTTCAACTTATTTGGAACATTTTGACCTAAGGTATAGCGGAAGTTTTGTATTCACCGCAATAATAGAAACAATTACTGCTAAATGTGGACATAGTCTTAAACACATTATGCTTAATGGAAGCGATATCAACGAAAAAGGCCTCAACATTCTAATTAATAGCTGCGCTGACTTAGAAGTTTTAGTGTTAGACAAAAACAAAGTATTCACTGGCGAATGCTTTACTAACTTTTGTCCAAAAATTAATCGTTTGTCTCTCGTAGACTGCAATATTACTGGTACAGGTATCAATAGCTTAATTAATGGTAATGGAAAAAATATAAAGTATTTAAGAATTGGAAACTCAATAACCCCTTTACTATTAAGATTGATTTTCGATAAATTAACGAATTTAAAGAATTTAGTCATGTAAAAATATGACAGCTCTAAGTCCCAATCGCTTCTTAGATTTAGCCAAATCACTTCGTGATATAGTTTTGAGTCGTATGTCGAACTATGATCGAAATAATGTGAACGCATTGAATCGATTGCGCGATAATTTAACCTTAAAGACGTTAGATGTCATAAACGAATCGTCATTAGAAAAACTTCAAAAGTAATTTCATTTATATTATAAGATATATTTAAACTTATTATGTTTTATACATTCTATTGTATATATTATGATCAACTATCTTCATTTGAATCGAATATTTCGCATATCATGTTATCATTTAAATGGAAGGAGGCGTTCGATAGAGACCGTTCATTTTTCTTGCCTTCAGCTAATTTTACGATATCTAGTATGGCATACAACAAAGTTTGCATTATGTTAAATATCGCCGGAATTCAAAGCCAATTGGTTGTGAGTAACGTTAATGATGGCAGTCATAATGACAAACTCTCAAACTCGCAATCGAATATTTTCAATGCGCTGCCGGAGTTTATCACGCCTTAATCCATACGGCCAGTTCTGCTGTCGGAAATTGCGATTTAGAGCCTGTACTGGCCAATCAAATGTTAACTATAGTTCAGTCGTCAAAATTGCAAAATGAAATATTAAATGTGTTGCAAAACTTGATGTTAGTTTAGGCACAGGAAACCATTTTCTATAAAGCAACCAATAATAACATGAAAAAAACTTTAATAGCAAAAATTGCTAATCAATGCGAAGATAACTATGCGGATGTGTTGAAACAAATACAAATCGTAAAGTTTAATTGGCCGGAAAAGGATTGCTTTTCGATAATCAGTATGAAACAAGCGGCGTTTTTAACAGTGTAATTCGGGGATTAAAACATTTTCTCTTGAAAAGAATGAGTTTTGAAAGTCACCACATCCATAAAGATCCCCATGATCTACAAGCGCTACCATGAAGTTTGGATAAAAAATAAATTTAACGACTCCTTTTTGACATAAATCCTCCACAATTTCTGGTTTATTAACTGATTCAGATTCATAATCTAATTCAATGCATCCGTTATTATTATCGCCAAAAGCCATTACTCTGTCGTCATTTTTTACAATTAATATTCTATTAAAATTGATGGCAAACAGTTTAATAGATTGATCTAAACTTCTTAAAACGACGTAATTTTTTTAATGAAATATTCTACATTGTTGTAAATAATATTGTTTAAAGTTTTGAATTGGATAACTATTAATAGAAGAAGCATCAATGCTTACTTTATTTTTTTCAAAACAAAAATTCATTAAATGACCTTAAACTTATTAGAAAACAATAGCAATAATTTCGTAGTAAGTATCGTGAAATATCAAATAATCATATCGGGTGATATCCAAAATAGTTGTGAATTCTTCGAAATAAATATTTTGGGATTTCATAACAAAGCGTAAAAATTGTTGTAATTCTTTTGAGTTAGTTTTTTGCATTTGCTTTTACATTAAACTTTTCAATATGTGGCTTAATTCAGTGAATCGATACGTTATTATTGATTGCATTTTTTAAAAAAATCAATTATTTCTTCTTTCCAATGTTTATTAAATGTGCGCACGAAGTAATTATTGCTTTGTCTTTTAACTTTAAGTTAGTATTAGTCTATACTCAGAATAATTCTTTGTTGAGCTAAAATTTTTCGCCCAATTAATAGTATGACAAATAGAAGCTATAAATGAAAAACCAAATAAGTATACATATTATTGATGATTTTGTTAGACTTCTAATGTATACTTGAGGAAATTTTCTATATAATTGCTTACATTACCAAAAATAAAACACACTTGATTAGTAGACAACCCAATCAATAGGTTGTCACCACAAATATAAATATTGGCAAATTTATTCTTATTATTATGTATTTCGTTAAATGATTTGCTTACACGCTTTTTCCACACGAAAATACGTGACCACCAAATAGTGAGTACGTATCTAGTAAAGCTGGAACAAAGGATTTCAATAATCAGTTTATACCCAAACACTTCGCTTTTAAACAGAGAAGCACAAATTCTATTTTCATTATCTCGAAAACTTAATTGGCCATAAGGGTTTTCACCCCAAGAATAGAGTTCTCCAGTATTACGCAACGCAATGCAATGATAACTGCAGCAACAAATATCAATTATAAAATGTTTAAGTGCTTTTATTGGCTGTAAATGATAGAAGTTATTACCCCAACCCAACTGTCCGTAATCATTTCTTCCTCATGCGTATATTTCACGCTTATATTGTACTAAACTAAAGGAATCCTTTAATTAATATGACTGCTAAAAAACATGAAAAAAGACGGAGAGGCAGACATTGTGAAATCCATAAGATCGACTTTTATTTGAAAAATTTTGGAACTTTAACATCGAATGCTTTGCATTCAAACTACATATAAAATCAATCGAAATTGTATAAATAACAATTAAAAATATTAATCTGAGTTCGATTAGTGCATTTTGGAATTTTACAAAATTTTATCATCAGGTGAAAATAAAATTTCTGGGGAAATACTAAATTCAGAAAACCTTCAGGGTTTATTTAAAAGCAATTGATCACCTTATTTATAAAAGTTAGTTCACTAATAAAAGTGCATATAAAGATTAGATAATTCATTTATTTTCTATAACAATTATCTAAAACACATTCATTGCATTTACGTCATTAAGGTAAACGTATACTTTATCAATTCACTTGTAAAAGTGAAACTTATATCATAGACTAACGGCATAAAACAAGCAAAGCACGACATTTTATTTAATTATCAAATAATGGAAAGTAATAAGTTATTCTTCTATTCACTCATTTGGTCATCAATTAGTGAAATTGAAAGTGATTCGAATCAAAATAATAAATTATTACATCTTATTCTAAACGTTCTTCAGCAAAATAGTTATGACGTCATTCATTTATTTGATGGTTTAAATAATGAAATTGAGGCTAACTTTAAAGCGTTGCACAACAGTTATAAAATAGCATACGATAATTCATTAAGTAT
>JAQIXJ010000947.1:0-25322 GCA_034700185.1 Phthiracarus laevigatus | reverse complement strand
ATTAATTATTATTTTTAAAATTGATAAATTATGTTTATTAGAAGAAGATGCCGTTTTAATCTAAAATTAATTATACTATATTCATGTAAATGGTTTTCATATTTCTAGTATTTTCAAACCAATAAAATCAAAAGTTTAAAAACTTAAACCAAACCAATCCAAACGGCAAAAAATTGGTAAAAACCATTAACCAACCATTAAAAACCAAACCATTAACACCTTTACTTCGCCTCGTTGAGAAAATCAAATTACTTTCGGTAATAATCATGATTAGTGATTATTTTTGTCTTTAATTGTTTATCACTATTTTTCAAAATAGATATTTAGTTTTACTCTGACAAATTCTGTAATTTTGAAGCAAACAGTTTCACAATAATCGAATAACAACTGAATAAGATTTACATAAAACATTAAACTTTTTTTAGATAACTGTTGCCTTTAGAATTTATTTAAATTCTTAATAATGTCTAATAACCACAATTGGTTTAAAATTTGTTTTTAAAAAATTTTCAATGGTATTGAGAGGAAAAATGTTTAGGATGTTAGTTGGAAGCAAATTGTTTAAATCTATTGTACGCTTATGTCCAACGCTATAAATGAAACGCTTGCCATAGATAATCTAATCCTATTAACCTGACTCTTACTGCACATGCGCATTGTAAACATTTTACGTAACGCTGTTTGTTATTGTATTGCTAGTTATGATATTGTTTACATAATTACGCAATTGTAGCGCAGAGAGCGTATGCAGATGGAAACGGCGTGAATGAGGGGATGATGGTGTTAACGGGGATGGTTAATATAGAATTAATATTTTAATTTGCGCCAAATATTTAGCTCACGTCTCTAGTGTATTTTAATTATACAGGTATTTATCACATTCATAGGAAATAATAGTTTCTCGTTTGTTTTAAGATTAAAATTTACATTAAATTAAATTTTTGTTTTCGTTTCTTTGTAAGCGAAATAAAATACCAAATAATGTATATAAAAATAATGTTTGCTCACCACTTTATTTTATTCATTAATTTTATGTTATATTTATTATTTTAATATGTATGGTATAGTGATTTAAAATAAGACTAAATCTACAATACCTTAGATGTTTCAATATTTGCATAGATCAATAATTTCCCATTAAAATAATAACATCAGCCTTTTATTGTTAAAGTACTTAAGAAAAACCCTGTTATTCATTCTTACTTTAAGACAGATTGAAAGAAATACAATTGATTGAAATTATGTTTTTTTCCTCAATTTCGAATAAACACTCTTAATAACCGTTTTTGAATTATAAATTTTAAGCAAAACTAATACTATTAATAGTATAATAATCTATTATAAAAGTTATGGCTAAAATAACTTTGTTGACCAAAATATACATTTGGTACTATAGGTTTTTACTGATTACTTTCGGTGGCACAACAATTGACTCGAATGGCAATCTAACAACTAATAATTACCTTTATTATTACAGTGGTATTGGCACTATTATTTTATTGGTATTATATTATTTCGGTTTATATTCTGTTTTTTCGGGGATTAATCATTTACAACAAAATACTGGTATCTATAACATGTTACCTGTAATGACGCATTCAACCCAATTAATCCACATTTTAATTATTTATCATTTTATTCTAAAAAATGGCAATAAATTTATTAAAATCTTCATGAAACCAAACGGAATAAAATCAAAACATCCTTCAATTGTGACAACACTATGGATTTTCCACATTTTGATACCTATTATTAACGTGATTTTCACACTCTATTTATACCATTCTCATAAAAACGTTATCAATATAATGATAGCAATAATTCAAGGGTGTTATGTATGTCCAGTATTATGGACCGTACAGTTTCTTACTTACTACGTTTCCGTTCATTTCTATGTAATACTTAATTATTTAAAAATACAGCTTAAAGGAGAAATTAACAAATATTGTGGTAAGTTTTTATATCAAAAACTTATACCTAACTTTTATTATGTATTTACAGAACCAAAAAAACTAGCAGTTATTAAAGTGGATAATTTTTTTTCATTAATGTAATAAATGAAATAGTAAACGCACAAATAAATCATTTATAAAGAAATGTTTACAAGTCCAATATTATCAACAACTAATACACTTCCTAGTAAATTTTTGTTAACTATCTTTTTAATTTGTAATTTCAATTTAACAAATTTCTTTAGTTCGAAAGATTTTACATAGAATTAAACACATACTAAATAGGTTGATATTGATTGAGAAAATATTGTTCAGTTTTCCTAATGAACTCTAAAATTATGTGCTGTCCCGATATTTTTTCCATGTCTGATTCGTAGCATAAGCATATGAGTCGTTGATCGGCCAAATAGTATAAATAGTACAAAACACATCAAAATCTGATTATATAACAAATCTAATATTTAGATTTAAATAAAAATGTTTCAAAAATTCTGCAACAAATCAAATTACAGTTATTCTATAAATAAATAATAATTACCGTTAATAATATTAGATATAAGAAAAATTTGTGAAATTCGTACAACTTTTTACAATATTCGTGACACAATCAACGAATTGGACAATTCATTGACATTGATTCTTACTGTGGATATAGCACTGGCGATATTTAATGTTATGTTTCAAATATATATTATAGCACTTTTTCAACATAATTCTGGTCACAAACCATTTATTGCAGTATTTGGTTTCAGGTCTATTGAATCTGCGATGAAAATCATATTATCTTGTTTTATAAATGGGTTGACTCACGACGAAACGGACAGATTATACGCTGCTTTGGATGGCATCAAAATTAAAAATTTATCCGAAAATGACTATAAAGAGATTATAATGTTTAAGACAAACTCGCGTGAAATCAAATGCGGTTTCACTATTGGTGGCTTTGCTTCGTTGAGAAAAACCACATTACTTTCGGTAAAAGTTATAATTAATTCAATCAATGTTTTTTAGTCAACTATATTTTTTTGAATAGATATTCGGATTTACTCTGACCTATTCTGTAATTTTGTTGCAAACTGCTTCACAATCATCTGTAATTCCATCTGAAGCACATTAACACATTTAACAAAATTCATATAAATACAAACTATTGTAAAGTTAGAATAATTAAACAAATTTTATTTTGGAAATAATTTTAATTTAAAATTAAAAAGAAACTCAAAATATGAGTGCATTATTCTTTAGATGTAAGAGGGCTGCCACTGCTGATTGATATGCGGCGTTATAATCGCACGCCACTTCATTGTGAACGAAATCACTGCGAGAGTCCTTATACTCGTCAGACTTATCGGGTCCGCCAACCAATGCACCCGTTAATATATGCGGATTAGCGCCAGAGTAATTCATTTGATACTGATTACAGCCAGCGGGCGGAAGTGGACATGAACTGTAAATTGTTATTTTTTTGAATAAACAAAATCGCAATAATATTGGTATTTTAATAGTTGTTTATCTTACGCAGCTCTATGATGTGGTTGTTGCGGAGGATTCGTACCGATACCGACCACAAAACTACGTCCAGTATCGCCCAATATGTATCCGATTTGTTTTTGCGCAAAATCACGATTCGCTGCACTATTTATGCCCAGCTCTGCTGCCTATAATACAATAGCAATATTATAGCATTCAAAAATTTTGAATTAAATTGTAAATAAATTATAAATAAGTTATGGAATATAAACTAATTTTAAAAATAAAATGGATTACTTATAATTGAATACTGACACGTAAACAGACGAAAGCAGCAGCACTGGCGTGTCTGAGTGTTCCCCACTGATCCAAATAAATCATACCTTTAGGGGATTTTGGCGCAGTGGACACTAACCACTCGCTGTAATTTTGTACCGCTTTTTTATACAAATCATCGCCAGTTATTTTGGCCATTAATATCTGCAAACCAGCCGTTTTATCGTCCCAACCGAACTGTTCTGGTCTTAGGTTTAGTTTAAATTCGGTCCAATGTTTGTCGAAATCAGTTTTATAAGTGGTATCGTTTGTCGCATATAAAAGCCACGCAGCACTCCATCCCAATTCATCGCCATAACCACTCCAAGACCTTTTAATTGATTAGTTAATAACAACACTATTACTTAATGCTATAATAATTTTACTCACTTATAATATTCTTTGACGTCAGTTATCGAGTCTGAATAGACTCCCCTATACTTATTAGCGAATGAATACAACTGTTTGGCGTGAGTTAACAGTTGGGTGGAGTACGCGGAATCAGATTTCTTGAACACCATGGATGCGGCGGTTAAAGCGGCTGCCGTTTCGCCCGCCAAATCTGATCCCGGTTTGGCTGATGTTATTTTATAAGCAGGTCTTTTCTTTTCTTTGGGCCAATCTTCCGGTCTTCCCCAGTAAGCGTGGTCTTCGCCATCATTTCCCACCTGACCATAAAACTCGGTGTCTTTTACATGAGCCTAATTAAGAATAATCATTTACTTTTAAAGATTAAGATTGTGATTTGCGTTTACTTTTAAAAAGTAATCCGTTCCCCATTTTATTGCTTTTTTAGCGTTTTCTAGTTCTCCAGCTTTGGTGTATGCGTCCTCGTAATCGAGTACACCCCACGATAATACTGTTATAGTGTATGCCATTGGGAAACCGAACTTCACGTGATCTCCAGCTGTACAGATATGAATAGCAGCGGTTAAATGCTTAGATAATCGCGTAATTAAGTGGCATGATTACCGTCAAAGTATCCGCCTGTTAGATCTTCTCCGGCATCGCCTTTGTCGTTGAGCATGGAATCTCCTCTCCACGCAATCCTGTTATCTGCTGGCAATTTACCAGTTCGTTGCGCTTCGTAGAAGAGCAGTGACGCGTGGAGTACTCTGGCGTAATCATATGCACCTTTAGTGCCAACTGGTGGTACTGTCACCGCTACTTCTGCAGGTGGTAATAATCCTGAAACAACCGTTTAGCATTATTAATGGATTTGAAATGACTTTTATTACCGGATAAGTCTACATCTTTGCCATTGAAAACAACTTTAATGAGATGTGCGCCAGGATTGTTTAGAAACTCGAACTGTATTCGCAGTTTCAGTGACGAACCACTCTTTAAATTTTTATACTTATCATCGTTGGCCACAACAAACACTTTATCGCCTGTTTTTGATTTAACGGTTCCGCCTTCGTAAATCTAATCAACATTATTAACCAAAACGTTGGAAATTATATTGAATTAATAATTATTGTAAATGTAACGAATAATGTACCAAAATGTTTCTAACTTTGAACGCTTAGCAAAAGCATTGGTAAAATTTAGAGCAGTTATCAACTAATCTAATTCTTTGTAATTTCCTAACCGCTATATAAACTTATTTTAAATGTTAGTACAAACTTACAAAAATTCAAATTGCAATTATACTAAATTTAAGGCAATAAATATTACCGTTAGTTTAACGGCGTTGTCAAACGTGAGAGTAGCTTCCCATCCACTGACGTCTTGCGTGATGGGAACGATCACAAACGCATCATTACCGCCGGGATATGTGCGCGATATTTCATAGTCACAATTAACTACGTTCAAAATATATAGAGCTAATAAAAATGATAATAAGTTCGACACTATTGCCATAATTCTACGCTATATTACTGAAATAAAAATTGCATATTTAAACTGAATAATAAAAATTTTTGTTGGAAACGTACCAGATTTAATTGTGTGTGTGTGTGTGTGTGTGTGTGTGTGTGTGTATTCGTTGTAATATAATTAAATTATGATATATCTGGTCTAATATTATTGTTCCTATTGTAGGATACTGGTGTAGATTATGTTAAGGATATTGCCTAATAAGAATAAACTGGTGCAGCTGTCGTTTATATAGTAGAGTTATATTCAATTAAATTTTAAAATTAAATAAATGCTATCTACGAAGTAATAAGCTTAAATTATTTGACAATTATTTGGGCTAACAAATTGCTAATACTAATATCTTTACTTACTGAAGTTTATGCAATTGATATTCGTCTATAACTGAAAAAACTTTTCTCAGATCATTCGTTATTAGGATGTTCTAAAATGATTTGTTTTGGTGATTCCTAATTGCCTTAAAATTCTATAAAAGCTTTAGCATCTACAGAAGCCATCCTTTTGTTACTTTCAAAAAAATATCGTTATGCATGCCAATTATAGAACCAATTAAGTTTTAAACTCAAAAAAATGAAATACGCAAAAAATTTGTTCCTAAAAAAATTACATACAATATTAAAATGGATTTTAAGTTATAAACTAGAATCATTAAAGTATCTTTGATTAGATTTGTACAAGAGAGCTATCCGAGGATACGGTCCTATACTTACCGGACCAGTCTTTGTTATATGAATTTTTGAATATCAAAAATGCAATAACAATTTTTCATTTCAATTTTTCAAGTTAATCGTTTTTAAACTATATTTTAAACTATCAAGTCGTTCTTAAACTTTTCCATCTATTGTTTTTATATTTATAATGTTAAAGAAAATCATATTATAGAAAACCAACAATCGATCTCAATCCTTGTGCACATTCTCCCACAATACTGAAATTATTTATTTTGCGTAGATTTTCTAATATTACCTAAAAAACTTTTGAACAAATCACTCACGAAAAATTAGTGTCCAATGTAACATTAAGTAATATATATCGGATATAATAAACAATATAAAACATTATACGGGCTCTAAATATAACCGGTTAACGAGAATAAGGAATCAATGTTAAAATGTCTATAAAACAAAAAATAATTTGTTTAGTAAAGGTGGGAAAGGCATGTCACTATAGCAAAATTACCTTATATTTAAAATTTGACGAAGAGTTTTATAACTAATCGTATTTGAATAGAATTTACAATACCGTATAATATATAAAATATTTTGAAAGATATAAACTAATTGCAAGCAAAAATCGATATTAAACGTCATTAAACAGATAATTTTGTTTCACAATAACATTGAAACCTGATGTTTGCTAACATTGTTTATTTATTCTAAGATAAATAAATAATGTTGATAATATTTGCAGGCAATCAAATTTCCACAAAATTGTTAAAAAATTGGAAAAATAAATATTTTAAATTGCTTTATGACTTAAATGTAAAAATAATAGCTATAACCTATCTAGAGATGATAGTTTTAGTCGGCCTAACCTTATACGTCATAACAAAAATAGGCGGACTAACCTCTAGGCTCTTATTTTCTGACATAATTCTTGTTAAACTGTAAACATGTTAAATTAAAAAAATTAACTAATAGAGAAAGGCATAATAATTTCATGTTTCAAGTATTACACATCCTTTTGAAATATCCATTTAAAAATTATTTTTTTTAAATCGAGCCTACAGCCTAAGTCTAAAGTTATGAAAAAATAGGCTGATTTAAGCCTAAGCCTATAGAATATTTTGGAGCCTACGCCTACAGCTTACGACATGTTATAACCTGTCAACCCAGAGCCTACCGTGTAACCTTAAGTTCAGCCTAAATTATCAAATTAAACCTATCACTTCATTCCCTTTTATTTGCTATATTTAAGAATCTCAGCAATATTCATCATAAATTAGTTGTGTTCAACGATTGTCTAATTTTGAATTCTATGATAGCTCAATTGGAAAGCAATAATACAACTCGTGCTCCTTCATTGCTTATACAATAATGAGATCTCGATCTAAACGTTTTTTCTCACACATTAAGATTATTTCTAAATATTATTTAAGAATACTTTATTTTATCTATCATTTTAAATTTATCATTATGAATTTTTATTATTAAAATATAATGATAACTCAAAATTTCATTTAAAATCTAAAATTTTAGAGTATACTAATTTGAAAATTTTTGTCTGGATGTGTGCACTTTAATAATGCCCTCGATTTTATTCATTAACCGTTTATAAATTAATAATTATTACAATAAAAATAGAAATATCTGTAGAAACTTTCTTGTTAGACTACAATACAGTATAAGCCAAAACAATTTTTTATTTCATCTTTAGTTATAAACACAGTTTTGAGCTATAGATTTAACAAAACTTTTATTCGAGTGCTCTTCAATCTTGTGATATTTTAAACTGTCTTGTCTGAGCTTGAGCTTACTCACATCAATAATTATTAATTAAATAAAAAAAGATTTTTTTTTGCAATTTTCTAGGTTAAAAGCATTTTAAGAGTGATGTGCATATTAGACTAATAAATCGGCAGCAATTTAGGAACCCGACGATTCCTCGACAGGTTTGAACCCGACCAGACCCGAACCTGAGACGGTTGAACCCGAACCGACCCGACCCGATTATCTATCTTAAGCAAATGTCAATAATTTTTAGCAAAAAAATACCACATAATATATATATTGTAGTAGTTTTACAACTAATAATTGTTATTTAGTTATAAATAAATTTCTATTTTTAAATATTGCAAAAGTTTTCCTAAGTTTTTGTTCATAACTTTGTATTGTTTATGAAAGTCGGGCATTGAGATAAAAATTTTAAAATCCGACCCGATCCCGAGAAGTTTGAGCCAGAACCTAGCCCGAACCGGCAAACTTATCGGGTACCCTACCCGAACGCGACATTCGGGTATCCGTTTACTAGTCTAGTGCCTATGTTGCTTCGTTAGCTTATTGTATATCTTATTCTATTGATATACACAAAACGAATAACACTGAAACAATCACGAATTAAATTTAAATAAAAATGGTTAGAAAATGAAAAATATTATGAAGTAAATTTATTTAGCCAAACGCTCGGTTAAAACATAATTAATTATTTTTGTGTAATTTCATTTAATAGTTTTTTATTAATTATATTATTAATTCTTTTTTTAATTTTTTTAATTTTTATCTTAAAATCATAAGTTATCTTTGGTACTCAGTGAGAGTGTTTGCCATATGATGTTTAATTTAGCAAACAAAAAATTTATATATAAAGCTTATATTAAACAATGATAAATTCTTTTTATATCTAACTCTGTAGCATTTTATTTAATGCAAATAAATGATTTAAAAAGTTCTAATTAATAATCTAATATAAAAATATGAAACCTTTCATTATTTTAATTCTTTTGTTTGCGTTTTCAACAGCAGAATTAATTCCAGGTACTATGAAGTAATAGAATTAACTGTTTTAATAATGGTATTATTTAATATTATAAAGATAATACATGCATCACCGAAGCTTGCGTTGAAACAGGTAAATAAAAATTTTAATCAATTTACTATTACTGTAACAGAAAAATAGACATTAAGTAAAGTTGACCAAAGATCATTCAAATGAGCTAATTATGCTATTTATCTGAAAATAAACTAATGATTAAATTTTGGTTTCACTTAACATTACTATTCTCCTGATTTCCAAATAATCCTAATTGTAAGCTTATAAGCGATTTTTTAGATTTTTTTTCGGATAATCCTACCCTATTTATCTTAAACAAACTGGTTAATACAATGAATATAAAATACCATTAAATATTAGAGCTAATAATTTTATTTAAAAAGATCAAGATTTGTAAAGTTATCAATGTTTTAAATTAGCTGCAATGATTGCGACATCAATCGATCATACCATCGATCCATGTGATGATTTTTACCAATACGCGTGCGGCAACTGGCAAAAAGATCACCCATCACCAAATGATAATAACGGATGGTCGCATTGGATTAAATTAAATAACGATATGCGAGAAAAACTATTGAGTAATTTATTTTAAAGAAAATATAATTAATGTTTGAATTATAAATTCCAATTACTATCAGACTTATTGGCGATAAGTTCTATAGAAAAGGACCCAAATTATTTGCGACCATTAATTAACTATTTTAAGGGTTGCGCCGATACAAGTAAGCTTTTTTGCAATTTTAACCCTAACCAAATCTCCATAGCTATTATCGATTAACTTCTATAGACCGCAGAGTTTCAAATCAGGCACAAAATTTCGCTCTAATTAAGAAAATAATAAACAAATTTGGCGGATGGCCTCTAATTGATAACGAATGGAACGAAACGAATTATAGTATCGAAAAAGCACTCATTGAAGTCAATAAGTTTATGAATTCGAAACAATTTTTGGAAATCGAAGTGGCAGAAGAACTAAGAAATAATAGTCAACATATTATTGCAGTTAAGCCTTTTTTATATTTAATGCATTGTTAGACCCAAATTAGTTTTGACTCAGATTACTAAGATTGAAGAATATCGGGGATAATAAAACTGATTATTATTTTTGTAGATTAGTAATCCATTTAGTAATAGACAAGGATATTCAGGAGTTTACACATACTTTTTTGAAAATGAAAATCGTATTACCGAAGAGTACTATGACGGCGTTAAAACAAATGTTCAGATTGTAGTCGAGACTATAAAAGGCGCAGAAATCAATGCAACGGTTTGGGATGAAGAGGTAAAACCAGCCCAAGCGTTAGATCTAGCGGTCAAAAAAGTTGCTACAAATATAAACAATAGCTATATTGTGTCTCATTACGACTCATTGCGATTCACTGTTAAAGACCTAAAAAAATTTGAAGACATTGATTTACGCTTCATTTTAGATGATCTGTTTAAAGCTGAAAATTTAACCATTAATGATAACGATACTATTCTTATAACTGATATCAATTATGTGAAAAGTATTGGCGGTATTTTACAAAATGCTACAAAAAGGTGATTTAAAATAGTTTTATTCTAATCGATTAAATCAATGCTCTCAAAGTTTTTATATTAAAAATAATGTGTTCAAAATACAGAACAGTAGCGAATTACATAGCACTAAACATGGCTATGATTTTGGCTAAATTCACAACGCCTTTATTGGACCAATTGGTCACAAATGTAAATGTGGCACTAATTCCTACGCAATGCTTATCATTCGGGGAAGAACTATTGCCTGATTTAGCTGGAAGACTCTATATGGACAAACTTTTTGCTAAACAATCTTTAGCTGATATGAAATCATTTATTTCTAGTCTTAGAGAAGCGTTTCATATCGTTCTTACAGAAAATCAATGGATGGATGAGACATCGAAAGCAAATGCTATAACAAAGTTAACAGCAATCACAGAACATATCGCATTTCCCGAATATTCCAGTAATGACACCGAATTATTGCAATCTCACGCACAGGTAACGGAATTGCTTTATGTTTTGAATACAAAGTATTAGACTATGAAACGGGCCCCAGACATTTTCAGTCGAGTTTTGCCGGGCTCGGGCCTTAAATTAAAAAACTGTATCAGGCCGGGTTATCGCACAAAAAATAAAAAACCCGAAAATTTTAATTTTGGTAAAAATATTAAAAGTAAACATTATTAAAATATACAAAAATTAAAAAAAAATAAAGAATATCATTAAAATTAATCATTATTTGCAAATAAGCATAAGTGAAATATAATTTTAAACAAGTTAGATATATAAAACTTTAAGTCAGAATTTTACTTTGTTATTAAAAAAAATTTATGTAAAATCGGTCAGGGTCAGGCTTTGGATAATTACATTTATCGGGCGTTTGTCGGGCTCGGGCCTTGAAATTTTCACAATTTCATAGTCTACAAAGTATAACTACAATAAAGTATTTCTTTATATTTATTTGTTATAGTCCTATACTATACAGTAAAATACTCTTTATATCTTTGCCTACCAGTATATGAATTTGAGCGCAGATAACTTTTTGGAAACAATGGTAACTATTTTTGGAATTCAAAGGAGAAATGCATTGCGAAAACTTGCAGGATATACGTTGCCGAAAAGGTTTTTAGAAATACCTTATAATGTGGTGGAAAATAAAGAATAATTCGATTTTTTACTATTATAGCCATTGGCCACCACTAAGTGGTGTTGTTGTCAATGCATTTTACAATCCACAGCTTAACGCAATTTGTGAGTACTAGAGAAGCGCGCCAAATCTTTGGTGCAATGGATAGAATGTTATCCAACCTGTTAACACCCACATCACCCACATTCAAACCGTGTCCATCTGAATTCGCGCTCTGCTCTACAATTGCGTCATTACGTAATCACTAAGTAGTCATTATCATAAGTTATGATTCATAACTATGAATACAATAGCAAACAGCTATACGTAAAGTGTTACAATCATTGTAATACAATGCTCACATGCAGAACGATAGTCTCCTTAGCAAAACTTATTATTGAATTATACCCATTATTGTTAATGTAACTCCAGAACACAAATAATATCGAGTAATTATTCAAACAACAATTAGAAGGAAAATTAAAGATATATGAGTTTAAAAGTAAATTGTGCCTATACTTAATTCAATTTTTAGTAACCATCGTTTTTAATAAATTAAAATATAGCTATCTTTTAGCTAATGCTTTTTGCAATTATGTTAACATTAAAATTATTTGAGTTTAGATGCGAGAAAATTTTAATTGTTTAACAATGATTGACAAAAGAAAATAATAACAATTAATTTCATTTAATATTTTCCATTAGTTTTTCCCGCTGGTATCGCACAATTTCCATTTTATCAGCACGAAAGGACATTGTAAGTCTGGACAACTTAAAACATTAATAATTTAAACTAGAATGTAATGATCGCACCATTTTTTAGAACTACGAATTTGGGTGGAATTGGTTCAGTTATTGGACACGAGTTTACTCACGGATTTGATAGTTTCGGTAAATTATGTTTTAATCCAAAAAAAGGTTATTAATTGTGCGTTTAATAGGAAGTCTGTTCGATAAAAACGGAAATTTAGCCAATTTGTTCACTAATATTAGTCGACAAAATTTCAACGAAAGAACAAGTTGTTTTGTGAAACAATACAATGAGTTTCATTACGCAACTGGCTCTCCAACTACTCCTCTACTAAATGTATTACACTATCAAATTAATGTTTATAATTACATATTGTTACGCACTTTAGTTAAGCGGTTCGAAAACCATTAATGAAAATATCGCCGATAATGGAGGCATAAAAGTTTCTTTTAAAGTAATTGATTTTGTTCACAATAAGATAAATAGCTATATGTCTACATTTCAATAGGCATTTGAACTTTTTAAAGAGAAAAACAGTGATAAAATACCTAAAATGCCCGGAGATTTGTCAACGTTCACCGAAGAACAGATATTTTTTCTGTCGTATGCAAATGTAAGCTTTTTTCATAATAACTTTAAAATATGTTTTCGATTCTAATTAAACATAAAATTTATGGCCAGCTTTGGTGCACAAACAAGAATATAAACGCAATCAATTATCAAATACAGAATGATGTGCACAGCGTTGCAAATGCCAGAGTTATTGGACCGCTGGCTAATTTCGATCAATTCGGCCAATCATTTAATTGTCCGTTAGGTTCAAAAATGAATCCAACAAATAAATGTTTACTATGGTAACTAATAGTTATCGATAATATTTAATTTAGAACTTTTCTATACGAAACTAATTTAGTTTATAGTCTATTAAAAATATTAAAACTAATTTTGATGTCATAATTCGCGATTTTTATTCAACGTTCAAAAAAATTTTGAAAAAGTTATAAATACTCTTTTCAAAAATAATGGATACTTTGAATGAATCCATAATCTGTCCGAAACTTTTTTATGATAATAAAATTTTTTACTTACAGGACAGTGTTTTTAGAAAAATAGTGATAAAAACACTGTCCTGTAAGTAAAAAATTTTATTATCATAAAAATGGATACTTTATTTAAAATATTAATAACTATCAATGGAATGAACATACAGTTAGTGTATTATCAATGATTGGAAGTGTGGATCATTTTTTGACTAGTCACACATCACTTACACAAAACAAAACTGCATGCTTTTTTCAATAATTGTTCAAAATGTAATAAATGCAGAAATTAATCTGCAGAAACCCCTAATCGATGCAATTTATTTTAGAATAAATTTTACTGAAAACTATTACTTACATTATTTGAACAAATAATTAAAATTTAAGAAATATCTCTACTAATATTATGAAAAATTACAGTTAACATTAAATTGATTAACTATTTTAAATATAAATTAATATTAAGAATTTATATTAAAATTTTTCTCAAAAAATTTTCTCATTAATTATATGTAAAAAATTAAGTATTATCAATAAAATATAGTTTAAACTCGAGCGTTATGTACATCTCATAATTAGTTAGCTTATATTCACTTGAAGAATAATAGCAATTTTAATAATGGGCTCGTTATTATGTTTGATAAATTTAAACAATTATCCGGTGGCATGTATGCGTTGACAAAACATCGCTGAACATAATGCATTCTTCCAGCGGACCAAATGCTAGCTTCGCGAACGTGATCTCCAGGTTTCGGCGCGTGGACCAAAGTATTGGGTCCCGTTAGAATACCAACGTGTTCTACACTACTTCCGCTACCGAAGAAAACAAGATCTCCTGCCTTTCTTGACCCATATGGGATATGAAGGCATTGTCTATCATTATATTGTGCGCCAGCAGTTCTGCTGATTATTTTTCTAGTGCCGCGATATACAGAAAACTGCGCTAAACCAGAACAATCCCAACCACCTTTTGATGGGCCTCTCCAGTCTCCACCACCAAACACGTATGGCATACCTATTTGAGATCTGGCTGCGGCCACTATTTGCGCCGCTCCAGCATTTGCTGATTCTGTAAAAATTAATTTACTACAATTTAATCACATTAAATTAAAATGCATAAATTTTGGGAAAATAATAAATGTTTATACCGAGTTTAGTGATGAACAAAACGGCAACTGCAACTGGTAGCAAATATTTCATCGTTATAAAATACAAAGTGATCTTAATTCCACTAAAATTTGAAAATACGTTAGTTTTATTCCGATGTTATATTAGTTTTATAACCAAACTAAGCTGCAATATTTTTAATTTATTACCCTTTGATAATGCAATAATCTAAAACTTTGCCATTAATTTTTATCTTTATTAACAAGTACTGCAACTTTAATCCCAATAAAATAGAAATTATACAATGGCTTCTATATAATACTGATTTAATTTAAGTTAATATTCGTTTCAAAGGATAATGGTTTTAGCTTACTTTGACTAGACAAAGTCGGATCAAAATTAGATGAATTTTGGTGTTACGAGTGGCACTAATTAAACTAAATCACGAAACTATACGTGAAACACGTACCTAATTGTGTCAATATGTCCACACTACCAACAGATTGGATATCCGAAAGCTGAACAAAGACTAAATCAAAAATTCTGAAACACTCGTTAAAGTACTATTTACAACAATGATTTATAAGCCATAAAAAATTAGCAAAACAATATAAATCCAGAGTTTTGCTTGTTTGAAATAAAAATACAAAAAAGTTAGGCAATAGAATTAGTATTTTTACGTAAAGTAAATGATATTCATATATAATGCACATATCTATTGAGTTAATAAATAATTAGAATCAAAGTGAGCGCATTATAATATCCCTCATGTTTTACGTTTAGATTTATAACCAATTTGTCTACATTTTTTTGAACTTTGAGGCTATTTTGCTTTGATGAAAAATTAATTACGGAATTACTATAATTATGGAAAATTAATGTTGCACATTGTAACGAAATGCTCTTTAAATATTCTAATTATTGTACCGCTTTATTAATTGATTTTAAAGTTTTTAAGAATGAATTAAATTAATATTTATTTTGAATTTTGTTTTTAATCTCATATCGATTACATTAATATTTTAAAACATTGTGTAATATCCTGATATAAAATTAGTGAATAGATTTTTTAATAAATACTATTTTATATTTTTGAAAAATTTTTAATAACTAAACCGATTATTACAATGTAATTATCGATATTATTTGGATAAATGATTAAAGAATATTGAACTTTTCAATTGAGAAATTATTTGTACCATAAATTGACTTGAAATTTGAGTAAATTTAGTGTGAAAATATTACAATGAATTCGGATTTATCCCAAAACAATAATCAAAGAATAATAGAAAAATACATCGTATCGAAAATATTTAACGATATACCTTAAATTATTTGGCAAAGATTAATCGCATTAAATTTGTTTGGTATACGATAATCTTTTCGCGCACATAAATCACTAATTATCTAATAATAAATAACATGCAATTAATTAATGTTAAATTAATTAATTTAAATAAACAAATTTGGGAAAAATTTGGGAAATAAACATTAGCATTATAATAGCATTATAATTTTATGGGTATAAAATATAATTAGCGCAACAATTTTTTTGTTTATACAAATGTTTTTTGAATAATGAAAAATAGTAAACAAAAAGAAGTCATTAATTAATTCTAAATGATATAATCGAGAAAAAGTACAAAAAAACACACAAAAAACCAAAAAATATGAACACATATATTGTTGATTAACCAAAAACAATTGGCTAATAATATTTGGCACGACTCTTACCACCACCTCTTCCCCGCTTGGAGTAACCAAACTCGGGCACCATTTGCTCCAAACGATTGATCCTTTCCATCTTAATTTGAATGCCAGCTCTATTTAGCGGACAATACCGAACAGTATGGGCTTTATCTCCGCCGCCATTGTGACAGATGGGGCAGTCGTACGCGCGAAGTATTGGGCAAACGATTCTGCACTCCGGATCCTTCAGTATATGGGTTTTGTACAACTCCGGTGGTTCGCCGTTATTCTTGCAGAACACGCACTCCATCTGCGATGGCATTCGGCGACGAATTTTCGGCTGAATATACATATTGTCGTAACTGTCATAACTCCAATCTGTTGGCGATAAAGAAAAAGTTGGTTGCGATTCCAACGTTAGCCCAACTCCTCTGCCGCTACCGATTGGCTCTGGAAGTGGTGAACGACTTGGTTCGTAGCCATTACTATATGCCGAATACGTTTGATAAGGATTGTTGTTGAGATCAGCGGTGCCGTACCATTCATCGGTTATCGGATAATTGTTCCAAAACTTAGTGAACCATACATTCGATTTGGACGATCGACAATTGGGTCCAATCGAGTTTGAGATGAGTGGTGGCAGTGGTGGAAGTGGTGGTTCAGTATTAGTATAAGTTTGGTATGGTATGAATGATGGCGCGTCTGGCCATAGTGTCGACGATATTGGCAACGGTTCTGCGTTATTGCCTGTATTGTTGATTGAGTACGCGTTGTGAACATCACCGATAGCTGCTGTTACAGTTGGGCCGAAGTTTGTGGCGATTTGGTCGGTAACTGCAATTGTTAGATATTAGATATTCAAATGGTATTGAAAAGTTTGGGCAAAATTAATTGATTATATCTATAAAAGTTAGCGTATTTAAGATGAAAAAACAAATAGTTTTATTTAAAGTTTGGGTTCTATTTAAATGAAAAGCGCGTAATAATATTGGAATGGTTTGACGAAGCGGTTCAATACATGTTTACGTTTCATAGATATTCATATGATAATTGAACTCACGTTTGTTCAGGTATTGATTGTAGTGAACCGAATCGTTTTGCGCATAACAATCGCTTAAGTCTAACATTTTTGGCATTATTAATAGCGTTGTGGCGTTCGTTCTGTCCTGTTATTAATCGGATTTTCCGTAACCTATTAAACGTAAACTATTTACTAAAGTTTTACGTAAAACAACCAAAAACAAAAAATACAGTTAATAATAATAGTTATTATGACTCAATGATATAAAGCGTATACGGTTAGTGGTGAGCTTATTTAAATGGACGGAGAAATTGCGTCATATGTCGCTCACTTTTCACTTTCTTTGTGTGTTGTGTTTTTTAAGCGTTACACACGCGTAACTGTTTTTGTGTGCGTTTTGGTTGGAGGGAAAAATAATTTTTTTTCTTGTTTTTAACGTATTTTTCTGTTTGTTTTTTAAGAATTTTTGTTTGTTTTGAGTGGTTTGGAAAAAAATCTAATTAGTTATGCGATTAGTTTACTATATAAGGTTTTTTAAATATTAAATTTATTAATTAGCGGTTATTATAGTTTTTAAAAAAAATCATATTATATTATTATGTAACTGTGTTTTATTGTAAGCAAACTTTTGTTTTTTCTTTTGGAATTGTGATACAGTTTACTCATTGAGTTCAAAAAGCGCAAATAAATTCGAGGGGCGCACTGAAAATTACGGTTATCAGCTTATTATATTACTTTAATAAGCCAATTGTTTGAGTAAATCTTCCGCACTTAAAACCATCTTCAGCCAGAAATTAACTCAAACCTGTTTTTTGGTTCCGATAGTATTTTACCAACAAAGTTAGAAAACCTATATAAATAAAACGAAATTTTATTTAAACAAAACGGATAATCTTTTGCACAAAATTTTGATTATACACGATTTCATTGGTTAATTAGTAAAATACAAAATAAATTATGTGCGCAAAAAAATTGAAGTTTACGAAAAAAAAACTGGGCGCGAAATTTATTAGCGCTTATTAATAAGTTAATTAAACCTATCAATTATGAGGTCACAATGAACAAAATATGTGTGCATTACAAATATATAATTAAACATTTCATAATAAGTTCATTATTGCGTTATTCAAGGATAATATAATGTATACAATTTTGATATTAGGGTCAATATTTTTTTATTTAAAAGCTTTTATTTATTTTCATTTTAAGATATTTTCGGATTGTGTCATAAAATGTCACGACAAATAGAGTTTAAAAAGTTTTTTTTGCTATTCAACTTTTTTTTTGTTTTTGCGTTAAATAAGTTAAAAGAGTTTTTTATCTGAAAGGATAGAGTTTAACTGTAATGAGCGAAAAATATTTACATAAATTATAAGTGAAATTGGGTTTCAATTTAAAAGCAAATAGCACTGGAATCAGATACATATTACGAAAACAGTCACCACTTATTAAAAATTTATTTTTCATAACTACATTTTCAAGTTTTTTATTATTTTTTTCGCTTGATTGTTAGCTAAAAGGCAAAAAAACTGCTTATGGATTTGACTTGTTTACCTACTGTTAAAACGATTGTTGTCATCGGAAGTACAAAATCATAAAATAAAATATAAACGAAACCCAAAAACCTCATATAATCCTCATTAATTTTGCTTATCAATTTTTTTCGTATAAGACTTTCGATAAAAGTCGAGAAACATGTAAAAGAAAAACGGCGGCTGCGAAAAGCCCACCCAAAACCAGAAAAACGGGTACCCTTGTTGCAAACAAAACAATATAATGCCGTAAACGAAACCGATAATGAACTGCGCCAATTGCATCTGCGTTATGTAACGCTTCCACCACAGGTAACGCTGTATTTCTGGTCCGAGAGCCGCTAACGCGTAATACGAGTACATAATCGTGTGGATGAATGAGTTGATGAGCGCGAACAACGCCGTGGCCGGCATTACGGCGTTATGTTTGAGGCACAGGTACCCGAACGCTGGAACCGATGTGTGGTGGTAGAGGTGTAGAAACGTGATGTGCGAATATTTTTTCCGTAACACGAAGAATATGGTGTCGATAAGGTCAAGGAATTTGGTCATCCAATACCACCAGCCAACCGACAGCTCCCATATCGCCTTTGGGGACGTGTCGTTGCGGTCCGGGTAACGGAAGTCGAGGAACCGTAGACCGTAGTCGCAGTTGAAGACAACTTGGGTGAAGAAGTACGCGTTGAGGAATATCATCACTACGTTGTAGGTTAACATTGTTCGCCGAAGTTCGAATGGTTTACGATTTCGCATGAGTTTAGGCCCAATCGATGTGGCAAACATGACATAGAATACCATTATAGATGCGAACGTGAACGGAGAGATGTCCACAAGAAACCAGTGTTTAGTGCGCGGATCTTGACATTCAATCCAGTATTGATGTAGAATGTAGTTGATTGTGGACGACGTGTTTCGGATAAGATGAGCGTAAGACATTTTTTTGTTGTTGTTGCGAACGCACGAATTGCTAAACGATCGAAAAATTTCTTAATTTTAATTTAATCCAATAAAGTTTTATTTTTTTCACTGTCGCGAAAAGTTTTACTTATTAAATAATAGTTTTCCGTTTTTGTTGTTAAATGATAAACAGTTTTTTTCGTATCTCAATTATTGCGAGCTCAACGAAAAACATTTATTCAGCAAAATTGATTTGAACTTTTTTCAATTTCAAATTTCGTCCGAAACTATAACATCGATTGAGGAAGAGAAATGTAACGCATTTTCTTACTTACGTATATTATAAACGAGAAAAAAGCAAACTAAATAACTCGTATCAAAAGACTTAATGCGTTAAATAATTAAAAAAAAAGAACTTTCGCCATTCAGTTTTCACTTTTCGCACAAAAATCGCGTCTTTATTCCCAACGCAAACATAATTATTTATGTGGCTGTGTGGGCAAACAAATAAACAATTAACCACCAGAATAAGTTTTTAGTTGATTGAACGTGCGATGAAGGAAAAAATATTATTTGTACATTATATTCCAGCAGAAAAAATTTTCGCGTATTCATAAATCGTTTTAAAAATTGTTAGTTTTGCGCAGCACAACAAAAAAATAAGAACTCGATAGATTAGGGAACTAATGTATTAACGGCAAAGAGCGATATCAAACGGTTAATGCAAACTTATTAGAAAACTTGCGATTTAAGTTAAAGTGACACTTGTGCGAAAAATGTGTGCTTTTCTTGTTTTTTAGTGTGGTATTGCTTAAGGCCAGGTTCGAGAGAGAAAAACTTGTTTTTTATGTTTTGTTTATTCAGTTACAAAATGCTTATACACATATTTAATAATGTATGCGTACAATATTTTTAAATTTACTAATCGTAAAATTATTATGTTATTATATTCTTAGTCAAAAAAACTGGATTTAGTGTCAAAGGATATGAGCGTTTTAATTAAACACACGTTTATTTGTGTTTATTAAAATCATAAGGCGTCGCAAATGTTAAATGGTTAATTTACTTTACATTTTTTATTTGTGTGACACTCGTCAGATTTTTTTTCGAGTGGTTTTGTTTAGAAATAAAAATAGCTTATTTGCTTTAATAAAGGCTAAAAATAATATCGAGTAGCATTTAAACTAGTGATACTCCGTAATCTTTAATATTGCAGTCGTTGTTATTGTTATTACTGCCTACCTTTTAGCAAAATTAGAAATTACTGCAAAATATGTATTTTTAGAAGCATACGAATAACATTTTCTTTAACGGTCTTAGTTTTATGTCAGCATTGATTTGCATTATCAGCAGCCAATACTGCTGGTTCGCTTGAAATAAAATAAATACGCAAACATTCGTTCTTAAGTAGTAGTAATCATTTTAATATACAGTAATAATAAATATTTTATAGCCTCGTCCGTTGCTATCCTCATTGTATAATATTTTCATTCATATTCGTGAAGAGTACAGTTTCAGTTAAAATAAGACGAGTGTTATGAACTTCAAATTTATTTTATTATACATTAATAATTTTAAATTTAAATGTTCTTAATCTAAAAACAAACTTCGGAAAGGTTCCATCAACTTGGTTGACTGTACGCATAGCATTTAGCAACACATTTTTTATGTCTAACGTCACTAAACTGAATGTTTTAAAATAATTTATAATGGTAATTGGAATGCTAATCTAAATACTCTTATTCTGGAATTTGTGCTCTATCATAGCTTTCAAATCTAAAATTGTTGATGAATATTCGATTGCATAATCCAAATAATTCTAATTTGTAACTTACGACTATTCACGACTTACTAAATCTGATTTAAGTTTGATTTTTCGAAACACTATAGCTTAATCTAGTTCAAAAGTAGTTAATATCAACTGAATAATCACTTCCTGCATGATTTCCATTTGAATTGTAGTCAAAAGCTGTTTATTAAATAATATAAGAATTAGGCTGACACATAAGTACTGTAAACATTTAGTCTTTAAAATTTTAAAAAAATTAAAGAGATTTAAAGATTGAAAATTAAAAAATTATATCTTTATAAATTCATTATTTGTAATATTAATTAATTTATTAATAATTGTGCAAAATTTTCTTTTGACTAAGTGCTCCAATTATTAAACATAGCTTTTAAATAAATTATTTCTGATCAATAGTTCCATAGGAGGTTTAATTTTAAGATTTTTGTGGGTGGGTTCGACCTTGTCATTAATGCATAACTTTAGTAACTTTGTGTAAAATGGAAATTAAGTGTGAAATAAAAAATACTGTTTTAAATAAAAATGACTATTTTTATTAAATTTATAGATATTAAAATACAACATTTTTTAAATATTACAAAATTAATTTTTTCAATCAATACTAGTGGGGCATAATATATAAATTCGAGTTATAAAAATATGGTTAAATAAGAATTAACTTTATTTTGAAAGTTAATCAATTTGGCACATGCTTTCCTTACACTTAGCCCTGTTAAAGATATTAAAATAACTATTTAAAATAGGCTATCGTTATATATAACGCTTTAAAATCAAAATATTTTGTAGCATGAAATGATTATTTAAAGTTCTTAAGCTAGTTTCACAATAGTAGAATTTGTTAAATAAATCAAATGAAGTAAATTTATTTTATATGCAATAAGTTTATATCTTTCTCTGGAGGGCATACTATAATTATGGGAATAAGCTGGCTTCACCAAGGAGTTGGTTAGATTGGGTTAAAATCTTAATATTCAAGTCTGCTATTAGTTATTAGCTAGTATTTTTTAATAATAATTGTAATATCACTAATAAAAACGTAAAAATATGTCAATTTTATGTATTTAATTATAAGGTATGGTAAACTCTCAGAATATTTAATTTCAAAGTAAGTATACAACATTTTTATTAAAATATGCGATTAAATAATAGCATATAATTTAGTTAAACACATTAGTATCATAATAGCTTTGATCTTATTATCATTTAAGGAAAAGTTGAAAATATTTAACAATGATGCAATCAATCAGACACGAAAATATTCTAATTAAAAATTGTCTTTAACATAGCTTACAAAAACTATTACAACATTTTGTGTCAGTAAGATAATTATATTGAGAATATGTTTTTGTGTTGTTTGATGTACTAAAATGGATAAAGTTATCAATAATAGTTTACAAATTATATATATGTTAATAAATCAGGAAAATACTAATGGCTAAACAGTATAATTTTCAATACGTCAAATTTTGTCTTCTTTTTGCTTGTAAATGGTAAAAATTTAAATTGTGGACATTTTGAATGGTAGTTTAATAAAGGTTTTCATCAATAACATAGAGAGAGTGAAGGGTTAAATACTGATAAAGAAAGTGGCTTTGGTCACTTTAGTGAACTTATTTCGGGCAAAATGTGAAAACTATTCATAAGTGAATCAAACATTTCACTATAATTGATTTATTCTGTAATTTTTTTGTAATACTGCACATGTAGTGTTAGTTATTTTGCAAATTTTTTATAAAAATGTTTAAATTTTAAGTTACAAATAAATTTTCTTAATTGTATACTAGTGTTAGGAACCCGTTACGCGGAAATAAAAACATCTATCTATATATTTATTTTGGTAAGGCTGTTTTTTGCCAGTATTTTCTGACAAACGGTAAGAGATACGCTGATTATGTAATAATGGTTACCATATTTAAAACCGTATTTTTTATTTAACTGTGCTATAATTAATCATCTGTGATGAAATAAAAAATTTAAATTAGAATTATTTAATTTAAAAAAGTAATCAGAAGTGGTTATACGGTATCTTTAAACTTTGAGTGAACAAATGCTAAATTCAAATTTAAATGCAAAACAAGAATGAACATTATTAATGCGCTCACTTTGATTCTATTTCTTTATTAAATATTTCAGTAATACTGAATCAGTATATGTAATAGATGATTAAATTTGTAGCATTTGAATTTATTAGATTGATGTCAAACAAAAATTACACCAAACTAAAAATTAGATAAAATTGAAAAAATTAAAAAATAAAAAAATGAAAAAACTCAAAAAAAACTCAAAAAAATCAAAAAAAAAATGAAAAAATTGAAAATCTCAAAAAAATTGAAAAAAACTCCTATTATTTTTAAAACAAGAATGAAAAATTCATAGAGAGCTCACTTTTCTTAGGATACTGCATACTTATGTAGTACATAATATGTACCAAAAATTTAAGTATCTCAGCCATTATAAAAAATGCAAAATCCGTTTATTAATAAAAGAAATAGGTGAAATCTTTTTATTATAAAACTTATCACAGACGGACAGACGGACGGACGGACAGACATTGTCAAAACCATAAGCCCGCTTTTTTAAGTGAGCTGAAAAGCCTCTTATTATTTTTAAAAAAGCCTCCTATTATTTTTAAAAAAACCTCCTATTATTTTTAAAAAAGCCACATACAATTTTAAAACAAGAATGAACATTAGTAATGCACTCACTTTGACTTTAAATCTATTGGTGGCTTACATTTTTTATTTCTAATTTTAAACATACAATACTTTTAATTGTTACTGTTCCGCTAATTTTTTTTATGTGCTTTAAAACATTGTTGTAAATAGTACTTCAGTGAGTGTTAAGGATATTTTTATTCATTCTTAGTTTAGCTGTCGACGAGTTAACATCAAAATTGTGTTTATAGATACAATTAATCGCATGTCATAACGTGTTTTAGTATAATTAGTAAGACGCGTGACACAAAAATATACTCATATTTGCCCTGATATTAACCATTTTTAACCGATTTTGTGTCAGTTTTGACCAATTGTGCCCCATTTTTAGACATTTTAGAACCAATTTAAACCCTATTTTGCCCCTATTAAAGCCAATTTTGACCCATTTTTAGTCATTTTAGAATTAATTTAAACCCTATTTTGCCCCTATTTAAGCCAATTTCGACCCATTTTTTGTCATTTTTGACCAAATTTATGCCCTGTTTTTCCCCAATTTAAGCCAATTTTGGCACATTTTGACTCAGTTTTGGACCAATTTTGTTCATTTTTGCCTGATTTTTGTGATCTAAAAAAAGTCTACAGAGTTACAGACAGACAGAGTCACAGAAATCCCAAATCCAATAGCTGACTTTTACAAAGTGAGCTAAAAATCCTCCTATAATTTTTAAAAGAAGCCTCCTATAATTTTAAAAAAGCCTCCTATAGAAAAAGTCTACAGAACGACAGAGTTACAGATTCACAGACAGAAATCCCAAATCCAATAGCTGACTTTTTCAAAGTGACGTGAGCTAAAAATGTAGCAAATAATAATTGTATTTTAAAACTACCGTATATCAATTTAAATCTGTATTTGTCTACCTATTCAACACAATTTTAATTGCATTCGGTCATAATATCTGTCTTGTAATCATACATATATCAAAAGTTACGTAATATTGATACTTTTTGAATCAGCGATACACACGGGGTGCAACTTTTTCTGCAAAATGGGAAAAAGCGCGTTTATTTAACGGTAAGCGCCTGTC